>JAMKCH010041871.1:0-79415 GCA_023653785.1 Ophioderma brevispina
AAGTACATATATGCCCTATCTGACTTTACACATAGAGGTTTATAATTTATCACAGATAGGTCAAACTATACTTTGGCTCATAATTACTCAGACATGTTGCTAAGTATGGCCCGGCTACCCATTTAAAACAAGAGACTGTTGGATTGCATGATGGACACAGTTCATTCAAGAGATGTGTATGTCTGTACAATAAATTTGATCCAGAGTATGGACTGTTAAAGGGGGATGGGCCCGATTTTTTGAGGATTTGCCTCCACTCTAAAACTCCCATTCTCTAAAGTTTCGCCGCCGATATTTCAATCCGTGTTGATGCGAGAGTAAACACATGATTTGGTAAAGCCCCATAGGAGTACTAGTTAAAATTAATATGGCGACCAAAATGGGCCACATTTTCGCCCATAACTCCAAAACCCAAACATCCTTTAGCTCTACGTTTCAAAGGGTATTGAGAGAAAAATAGTTAGCTTCTTCTGATACCTAAAATGTTGACCACTTCCGGTAAAAGTATGGAGCTCTGGGGATGAGGCTAGTAGCGACGGGCCATGGACCTTTAATAAATCATTTAGTGTGTTTCCTCGAGGGGATATTTAAAAAAAAGAAATAGGATGCGTACTCTCAATCTTTGAGAAATCCACTTTCTCTGAACCCGATTTGGGCTGTGTATTTCCATGGTCAATCGTCTTTTTTTGTAAACACATGCATTTCCAAAAAGAATTACAAAATCATGAAAATATAGATGAGTGACCTATGGACGTCACTTGTTGACATTCAGGACGCCCTCTGTTGTTTCTGGCAGGCAAAATATTACAGGAGTGCTGTTGACAGACACATAACAATCTGGTATGAGATTACTTGCAGGAATATTTCCTGATCTAAATTGGTCACAAAATGCAGGCTGGTTAGCATTAGCGATTATCTTGATAAGAAAGTTAGTAGTATTTAATTCGAAACAAAAGTTACAGCCCAAAAAACAGGAATTTCCCCACGCAACGTATAGGTGCTTTTGTCTGCCAGTTCTCTTCGACACCAAAAAGGGGGCGCATAAACATAGAACAAATGTCACATCATCTATACCCCCAAAAGGTTGGCATCATACACCCTATAGAGCTATATTAGTTTGGGGTGAGAAGGAAATGGTTAAATTGTGATGTTTTGGAGGCTTGAGCAGGGTCCATAACAATTATGAGCCTTTTGGGGAAAACCTTCGAAAAAAATACAAAAATAACATCGTCCTCGGGACCGCGGTGTCGACGACGTCGCGGTTAGTGAATGATAGGCCTAAACATGGCGACCTTTGACCTTGAGATGTGACCTTGACCTCGTCAAAAAATGAGGGGATCCATGTTGCCCCTATGATTCACGTTTGGTTCAATTGAACTTCAACTTTCAAATGCGTCAAGTTGACATTTCAGCCTATTTACACTTGACCTCACATGACCTTTGACCTTGGATGCGACTTTGACCTCATCAACAATGAGGGCTCCCATGTGGCACCTATGATCACGTTTGGTTCCAATTGAAATTCAACGTTTCAAATGCGGTCAATTTTACATTTTCAGCCTATTTTATAACTTGAACCTCACATGACCTTTGACTTTTGGTAGCGACCGACCTCATCAACAAAAATGAGGGATCCCATGTTGCACCTATGATTTCAAGTTTGGTCCAATTGACTTCAACTTTTCTAAATGGAGATCAATTTTACATTTTCAGCCTATTTTACAACTTGACCTCAGCATGACCTTTGACCTTGGCATGTGACCTCATCAAAAAGTGGGGGATGCCATGTTGCACCTGTACCTCAAGGAGTTGGTTTAAATCCATCAAATAGTTATGGGGATATTACAGACAAATGTTAAACCTTTTTCCACAACAGACATCAACAACAACAACAAAGACTTACAACAGACAACAACAACAGTGGACAAAAGTGATTTCCCCTATGTGTTGTCCTGCCTTAGAGCAGGCGACACAAATAAGCACATTTCCCATTAGGTTTTTGGACTACATACTAGAAACAAACTTGATATCTTTTGGCCTTAACCTTCAATCTTTTAATCCCCAAGCAAATTTATAAAACTCTTTGAGTCTACTCTGCATGCAGCTACCTCGCTGTGTCTCCGAATTTCTATCAATTCTCTCCTTTTGTTAGATGCAAACCAGCTGATGTGGATATTTCAGGACAAATGGACAGATTCAAAGTGGAGTGTACAGAGTGCCAGGAAAAATCTCCGACAATGACAGGCGCTTAATTGAAGACATGATTTACAAGTCGGCAATGTATGAGGGGCGCTTATAAGGGAGGGGTGCAAAATAGGTCGAAGACAGTTACGGGTTATGTTGTAGACCAGTTCTTCACCTATTAATTGCATAGTTGGATCAAAAGTTAAACTATAAATTGGCTTTCTGAACATTCTTAAATTTTCAACCTTATGTAGTGGACCTGTGCGGCGGATGCTGTGATGGTCATCATGGAAGGCCCATGATGATGACAGACAGTGCCACCTAACTAATTTATCCAAAAATATTGAAAACAAGAAGCTACCTGAACTTGTTGGGGTTGTCATTGCTTGTGGGCTATGAAAATTGGACATACAGACTGTCCAAAAAAAAAACTATACAATTCAAAGATTAAGTTTTTGGCCAAAATTTAAGTTCTCTCAACTATGTTTTACTGATTCAGTTAGGAGTGTTCCAGCTTTCGTGATTTAGGTGGTGTTGTAATTTTGGGAGTAGGACAGGAGTTATGGGTAATTATCTGAGACAGTTAAAAAAACCTGTTGGGCAGTTTCGGGCTTTACCTGAATTCAACAAAGTTGCCATTGCAAAATCACCTTCAAGACATTCTTTATTGAAAATTAAAATAAAAAGTAGGCATAAAGTGCTGCTTCTTGTGATAAAACAGAATTATAACGTTAACATGTCGCAATTGCCTAATAAATGACATTGTAGCAGGTAGCATATGGAAATTCAAACATCCAAACAGTCTTGTTGTCTCAGCTTTACTTCAGGTTTTAGCAGACGGTGAACCATAAAAACCCCTTCTTGAAAGTAAATGAGACCTTTGAACACAACCATCCTGTCCTTTATTGCTCGTTGTTGAACCCTGCTTTCTTCATCATATTCCTCCTTGAAGGCAGTGGGGAATAGGGGAGGAATAGGGGTAAAAATGGATCCTCCACATCGTAGAAACGGTTTTGTCCACAAATTTGTCCCCTCAACAGATTGTAGGGGGGGGGGGGGGGGATGTTACATTATACTAGTAGTTCAACAGTCCCATTCCAACATAATATTCTTGAATTTTCATAATTATTGTCCCCTGGAGAGTGAGTCCCTCATTCACCCACAACATAATAATTTCTGGTGCTTTCACTAATAAATACTATAATTGATTAGTTAAATGCATGATAACACATTCAACTCTGATCTGTACATATTCTTTTGTTTGAAAAGGGTTATCCCCACAATGAGGCTGGCACGCCTATACAGGGTGAGTCAAAAAGATTTACACTCATTTTATTTGCAGTTTCTTAAGCAGTGTGAATGAAAAATATACCAAAGTAGAAGATAACGACTGTCACATATAAGACTAGATTATTTCACCTACTAGAGAATTGAATTTTGATTTTGAACTTCTGCATTGCGAAGTTATTCTAATTTAAAGATCAGTACCCTTTTTCACTCTGTCCACGGAATCACTGTTGTGGAATTTGGCCCAAAAGACTTTGGATGAGTCTACACAAGGACATCATGACATTCCTTGCTTGCTTTGAGTACCTTTGTGTACACCTTCATCAAGCAAATATCAAACTTATTTCATTTTTCTGAATAACACTAACAAATCATGGAATCTTACACCCAAATTTTGAAGCCATACTTCAATAAATGTTTCGACACTTGTTCACATACTTTTCACGAAAACTGAATGCAACAATGTAGGCAATCCTGTGCACTACATCCGGTTTACCCACTTTTTCCGCCGACTCTTTCATAACCTGATGGGGGAGGGAGTTACTTTGGGGAATCAATATTTGGACATTACAGACATTGAACGTCCATCTGCCCGTTTCCCTGGCCATCTCAATCTTTTCCTCTCCTTCCCTCTCTTTCTCTACTCCTTTTCTGCTTGTCCTTTTCCCACTTTCCTGTTTTACCGCTAAACTTAATTTTTTTCTGAGTAAGTCCATATGGGAGGGGGCAGTGCCTCCCCTTCCCCCTCCTCCCCTGTTCCGCTTACTGTCATTAACTCTCGTTAAGAAATATTATCAATACAGCTGTTACGGATTATTACATGGTTACTTTTAGAACAAATACAAAAGTTATTAAGCATTTAGCTGACAGTAACTCAAGGCTTTTGCTGCTTTTGACGTGAGAATTGTACAACCGTGTCAATATGTTTTTGGCAGCTTTCCGTCAATTTAACCATATCTCCTTGCGAAAGGTAAACGTTAGATTCTTTTACCAATGATAGTAGTAGAATGGCTATTTTGTTTTCGTGTATAAAAACCATTTCTAAACTTGTTAAATATTTTAATATTTTTCTGAAAGCGAGTGTAATCGTTTTGGACTCACTCCTTGTACCTTTGGTTTCTTGAAACTTCAGGTGAAACTGCCCCAATGTTATTTTAATCCTTTGTGTTTCAACGACAATATCTCCGCTTACGGACCATCCAATTGGATGGAATAAAAGCGAGGATTTTAGCTTTGGATCTTGTCCTACCCAATAAAGTTCAATATTTTTTATAATTTTTAGTTTGATTGTAATAAGGTTTTTTTTATTGGGACAGTCCGTCGTACATAATAAGCAAGGTAATTAGTCAATTTTTTCTGTGTTTCAGAATGCTTTGTGATGACAATAAACATTTACTGTTAAACTACTACTTTAAAAAAATATTGCATATGCAATATTAAGTACAAAGGAGCTTAAACCTTCTTTTTCATTCTACATGATTCGGTATATGGATGCTAAGACTTTGGTGTGTATGGTGCAAGTGACGAACTTGGGGGGGGGCCTTGAGAACTTATTTCTGTACTTATGAACTGAATTTTGGGGCAACTTAGAGGTAGAGACAGTCAAAATTTACCATAATTTGTGAGTTGTAGCACGTAGGGGTCTTTTACTTGTCAGGTCGTCTAAAGAACTGCAGAAGAACACCGTTGGGAAGTCCTTGACTGCCTTAACTGCCATACATACCTGACGGTCAATGTTAGGTCAGTGTAAGTGTAAACTTTGAAACCAGCTGCTTATTTACTGAAAGTGTTGCCATGACAACATTATTGGGCTGTTTCTGCAAGGTATAAAAATGCACCAGAATATGATGGCCTTTTCTTATATTTTCAATTTTGAAAATTAATGCACTGACGTGTTTAAAGTTGTGGTTTTTCCAACAAAGTCAATATACTTTTTGTGGTGTTTAGTTAGCAGTAGAGCTGGCCCAATGGCCTATTAGCTAACCTGAGCAATTTGGACTCACATATTCAAAACCAACTCTTTATAATTCTGAAACAACACATTTAAACTAAGATAAATGCAATGGCCAGACCCGACCTGAATGCCTATACTGGCATGTTTGAAGTTAAATGGTCTCAGCAATAAGAACCAATACCTTGCAATATTTTGAAAAGGAGCACCCTGCATATAAACCCCATCCTGCTGTCATTCACCCCAATGTAGGAATTGGTATAAAAAAACAAGGGCAGTAACATTTGAATTGAAAAAATGTGGCGTCAGATCCATTGGTTGCAGTAATCAAATTCTGAGTCCATTTATGCTGAAAGTACAGGTAGCCACATTCGTAAAGCAATTTAATGGTAATGCTATACCCTATCTTTTGTTATAGGATGCCTATTATAATTTCAAAGAGGCCCCATGAGCTACAGCATCAAGGGGAGTCAGGTTAGCATAAGAAAAGTAAGAAGAAAGGGAAAAGAAAAAAAAGAGTGAAGAGGAGGAGGGGAATCAAAAAAGATTTATAATTGTTACCCAAAGGATGTGTTCTCTGTTTTACATTCTCCCGTATCATTTTTCTCAAAGGGGGGAAGGGGAGGAGAAGTTGGGGGTGGCACAGGAAAGACGGGGGGAGGTCCACTTTCCCCCCCTTATCATATATAGATCAAAAATACATCGCGGTCCCCGGACCGTGAGTGCGTCTGCCGTCGCGGTTTGTATGAATCCAAGCTGAATCCTTAGAAAATAGTAACACTCTCAAGTGTAAAATTTAATACAAACATCTGTAAGCATGACAAAAATAATAATAAAAATTCATGTGTTTATTACTATCATTGCACAATATCATGATGATGTGCAAAAATGGGAACAGGGATCCTTCCCCCCCCCACACAGTTGGTTTGCCCAGCTGGGGAAAGATAAAGATCACATATATAAAGTCTTCATTTCGGCCGCACTTTGCCGAAGTGCGCATACCCCGGGGTTTGCAAAAAATATACAAAAATCAACCTATTCTTACTTACTCAGAGTCCCCCGCACCCCGACTGCACCCCGAGTCCTCCATACCTGGGTAAGCCCCTGATTTACTGGTCTTTTCTTTTGTTAAAATAGACTTACAAGATTGAAAATTAGACTTGTTGCACCAACAATGGTGGAAAAATTTCATCAGGAGAGTTTAAGCCACACAAGTTCACTATATTTAGCACCCATTGCAAAGTCAAGTAACACATGAAGAAGGTGAGCAAGTATGAGTAAATATGAGTGGTGCTAGAAGAAAGAGAAATGATTGATAGCAGGCGGGCTAAAAACATATTAGATTCAAGCAAAAATTAAAATAAGAAAGACATGCAAATGAGAGGGAGAGAGATGAGAGGAGAGAGAGATAAGAGAGAAGAGTCAAAGAAATAAATACAACAAATAGAAAAAATGTGCTTGCAGGTCTACATTTATGGCATGCAATTAAAGAGTTACATTGCAGCTATTTGTCTTTTCAAATGTTACTTTTGCAAAAAGCCACTCTTGGGCGATTGGGTTACATACGTGTCCTCCTCCTTTGGGGGGCATTTTGGATAGCGACTTTCATGACTTTTTACAAACATTAGCACCGATAACGAAAATGCACAAAACAGCTCCACATGACTAACATAAAGTCAGTATGCATCCATTAGGCACGCATGCAGGATACAAGATTTCAAGATCAAAGCTTGTTCAAAATTGAAGTCCTTTTCCATTATTCCTTCCTAATTTTGGTATTTTGTTAAGGCTACAGTTTGTAAGCCAATAAACCCAGTGATATATCTGTATGGGGAGCAGAGAACTAGACTATACCCTGCCCTTATGGCTCAAGAAAAGTGGGACAAAATCACCCAAAATTTGCATTTTCATCGCTTTTTTTTGTGTGAATTTTGACCAATGTTCGCCCTAACTTTGGTCCAAATTATGAAAAGGTGGCATTTCATGCACATTTGGGGTACCATCAAGAATTTGGTTTGGAGGAAATTAAACCCTGTGGACAAACCTTTGCACCATAACAAGCGGTACAAACCAATTCAAGGACTAAAAGCAATGTAATTTTAATGTGACATATTAAATTTGTTCCCAGTTCATTACTTTAAATTACAAAGAATAACTGAAAGCAAGAAAAGCAATTAATTGCACACATGGTGCAAACATCAGCTTCACTAACCTTTAACATTTTTTTATCGGTTATCTAATAACCTTATTTAGCAACATAAAAGGTTTACTGAACTATAAACACCTAAAATTAAAGGTGCATGTTGCGGATCGTCTTTGGGACCCCCCTGATTTACCCGGAAGTAGTATCCGGATTTTGGATATCAGATGAAAGGCTGTATTTTTCTCATGTCATCCAGAAATTTGAGCCCTCAAATCCATTTCATTCCCAATATAAACAAAAAGCCGGCCGTTTAAGTGGTTAACCATCATATAGCACAGTACAGGCGGTCCCAAAAAATTGTTAACACTCGGAACGACGACATTTTGATAAAAAGAAAAGTATGCATGGGTCTTTGTCTGTATCACTTTAAAGCCATAAAATAAGCCTTAATGTGATTGTTTTCATTCCAATCCGATACGTAAAACAAACGATATGCCTTCATCAATTAATGATAGGCCAAAATCACTTGGTCCGATTTCTTCTGCCTGACAAGCACTTGAAATGCCATGACGCAACATGAATCCCTTGGCTTCATAGTACATCTTGTCTTTCCACTTAAAAAGAAATCAAATAGATTTTGCAGTGTTTTTCTATTTAATAAAGACCTCGAGATTCCTTTCCCTGCCATCGTGTTTAACCAAACGTTCATCGTTGTATCTACCACAACTGCACTTCTAAAAAGAGAAATGGTTGGTTTATCGTTCTTGCTTTTCTTGGGTTCGTGGATCTGTATGGCCTGCCACTGGTGTCTTTTATTCCCCTTTCTGCGCTTTATTAGTCCTTTACCTTATTATCAGAAGTTTCTCTTTCTTTCTTGTTTACGTTTATTTTAGTGTTTTTGTTTGTTGTTTATTCTGCCATAGAATCATAGATGTTCTTGGGATTCCAATAAAGCATTTGTCCCGGTTGTTTTTGTTTTAATTTGTTTGGTTTAACATTTCGGTAATTTTTTTTTTGGAGCGATTAATAGGGCTAACTCTGCTAATAAAGTGAACTGACTTTATGCTCATCAAAAACAATCACACTTTATGACAATAATGAGGTGTTCAAAATGGATTGCCAAATATCCTTCCCAGGTTTTCGTTACCAATCAATAACACAATCAATCAACCCCATATTGAGTATGTTACAATATTTCAACACAACATCTTGTCTTTCACACAATGGGTATCCCACTGCCATCGGACCAATCCGAATTGGTACTCTCCTTTTTGACGAGCTATCTTTTTTGTGCTATACACTATCGCATGAAATGAGAAATTAAACTGCAAATAAAATCTTATTTAGTTATCTTTAAGAGCATAACAACAACGACCCTGCGTACTTAGGTTTATTTTACCAAATGCCTGTGGTTTTTCCGAGATTAACATTTTTTTGGGACACTCCTGTATTGTATAGGGCGTTGCAACATGCATTAATTATTGCGTCTACCATCAAACGTAGTTTGTTTTTCCCACATTACGTGATGGGGTGTATGTGCAAGTGCCAGCTCTCATCTCAAGTAGAGAACACAATACACATAAATCTGGAACACATCATATTGAAAAAAAAAAATACACGTCGCGGTCTCGAACCGCTAATTCCCCCTGGCGGAGCGGTTTACAATTTTTAAATAATCAAGCTGCAAATACCCCCCCCTGAAGATCCAAAATCCCCGTGAAACCCCAACAACCCCTTCCTTAAAAACCTGGGCAACCCCATTAAACTTGTGCAACCCCCTTACCCAACAACCCTGAAGCCCAGACAACCCCCCCCTTAAAAAAAAACCCGGACAAACACCCTTTAACCCGGACAACCCCTTTAAACCTAACATCCCCCTTAAGATCCCAGCACCCCCCTTAAAGGGCCCGGACACCCATGTGCAACGTCCGTGCAATGCATACACACATGCGCGCATAGTGCGCATGCGCGTGCCTGTGTGCACGTCTGCGCCTAAGGGCCCATACCGCGTATTATGTGCCCCAAAACCCCTAAACGAACCAAAACCCCCTTTAAACACAACCCAAACCCCTTAAAAAAAACCAAAATGAAAGGAAAAAAAAAAAGTAAAAAAAGGCCCCAACAACCCCCCCCCTTCAACCTGACAACCCCCCCCTTAAAATCGTGCAACCCACCCAACGATCGTCCCCCTTCAGTCCGACAACCCCCCTTAAACCCCGACAACACCCTTAAAAAAACCCGACAAACCCACCTTAAACCCCCACATCCCCCCTTACCCCAACACCCCTTAAACCTGGACAACACCCCCTTAAACTCTGGACAACCCCCCTTAACTCGGACAACCCCCCTTAAACCTGGACAAGCCCCCTTAAACTCGTGCAACCCACCTGAAACCACAACAAGCCCCCTTAAGCCCAGACAACCCCCCCTTAAACCCGGACACCCCTTTATACCCGGACAACCCACCTTAAACTAAACCCCAACAATCCCCCTAAGTTGTCCACACAATCAAAACCCCCCTTAACCCTTTACAACCCCCTTTAAACCCGGCACAACCCACTTTAAACCCAACAATCCCCCTTAAACCCAACCAACCCCTTAAAGCTGACAAACCCCCCGTAAACCCTCGGCAAACTCCCCCTTAAACCACCCGGCAACTCCCCCCTCCCCGACACAACCCCACCTTAAACCTACTCAAGCGCGATAGGTACAATGATCCCCCCCCCGTCCACCCAAGTTTCAACAATCATCAAAAATCGGACTTATTGATCTTCAGATAGGTTGTTCACAAGACTTTTTGGTAAAATACCCCAAATTTACTCATTAGTTATGCAAATTAAGTAGCCTATTAGCAAATATGCCCACGCCCATACTCTAATCATGAAGGGCCTGTCAGTCCGATCCCACCCACCAGTTTACAATCACCATAACCCTTAGGGGTCTCATGTTATCTCTTCACAAGATTGTTTGGAAAATACCCCTCCCCAATTAACTCATTAATTCTGCAAACTAGGTACCTCCTTAGCATATGCCACGCCCTTAATCTAATCAGATAGGGCATGGCATTCCTCCCCCGAGCGCCAGTCCCCCCACCCACCAGCTTTATGCAAATCACCATAACCCTTATGGGTCTCATTTATCGGCATTCACAAGATTGTGTTGGACGCCGACGCCGCCAAATTGCATACCCCCCTCTGCTTTTCAAGCCAGGGTGATAAAATATTGCCTCATCCTATAAAATGGTTTTAGAGGATGATAATTGGTTTCACTGACCTTATTTATTGTATGGTCTTTGATATATGAGTAACGTTTGGTACAGGGTATGGTGTCACAAGTATTACCGATGGTGCAAATTGTTGAATGTAACATACATTGAATGGGCGCATTTGCATAATTTGTTCTGAAATGGCGGCCGCAATATATTCTTTGAATTAAGTGATCGCACGAAAGCCAAGAGCTGCGAAATTCTAGTTGTTTCTTTTTTTCAATCATGGACTTTTAACCACGAGTAGGCTTTATAACTAAGTTTGCCGCTGGAATTTTCTTATTTCCCCTATTTGTTAATGGGAAAGTCTTGTCTTTTCTGATGAGCATGGATTACATGTGAAATTACCATGTTTTTGATCCAACTCCTTCCTCCCTAGTCTGACACAAACGCTTTGGAGATGACCCCAAATTTGTTGCGGCTGTACGCGCTGCACCAAGTTCCAGAGCAACCCATGCATAATGATGCGTGTCAAGACCCAGCGGTTCTGAAAGGCCGACTCAGGATTTCCTGAGAGGTCGCCCTCAATTTCCAAAAAATTCGTGTTTTTGCATGTACATAGATGCTTGTCCATATACTATCACTGTGTGGAAATTGCTAAGCTAATATCGAATTCCTTCATGTAGAAATCACAACTTTGTTTTATAAAATTTCCGATCTGGAATTTTTTGTTATAACCATATCCTATGGGGACGTAATACTACCCATAAATTTTACTTTCAAAGCAAAACCTAAAAAAATCGATACAATCTCAAATTTCCGGAATCGTGCATTTTAGTTTACTATCTTTTAGTTCTAGTTGACCTAATTTTAAATTATAAAAAAAGAAAAATTAAAAAAAAAAAAAATCTCTGAGTCGGACTGTAACATTTGTTATTGCGTGATGGTGTTCCCTCAAAATGGTAGTGCATGACCAGTATTTCATTAAACCTAAATAGTGCGATAAACTAAACTACATCACTGAATAGCTGGTCCATAATTAAAGGTGGTTTGTTCCGATTTTTGTCTATCGGTTCAATCCGTACTGATATGAGAGCCTGACACTTGTACACACGCCTATTAATTGACCGTGGAAGCAGACTTTGCTGTTTTGAATGCTAGAAAGAGCCGGTCGCATAAATTTCCCTAGTTCACCTCCCCTATTCACTACGGTGTCTAATATTATGGTTAACCCACTAAAACGGTAAGTTTTTTTATCTATATCTTGAGAAAGAAATGGATTTGAAAGCTTTGAAAATTTCAGGAACAAAACATGAGAAAAATACGGCCTTTCGCCTGATATGCAAAATGTATACTACTTCCGGTTAATAATCCCAAGACGATCGTACAGCCCCTTTAAGTGCAATTGATATTGTTCTTTATGCAGGAACTTTTCTTATTTGGTGCACACGAAACATCTCTTTTTATCTTTATTAGTTGTTATGAGCATTTGCAAGTGAACACCGCAAATACTCTGTAATAACAAAGTTAGGGTTTTTTTGCTTTAATATATTAAAGGGCATTCGGGAGCTACAGCCTTGTCCCCCGCCTTACCTACAAAAAATGTTGAGATTTTAAAGATCATCTGAACCGTAGCCTTAGTACTCCACTGTGCCCAATCTTGCGTGCAAATTGGGTCGCATACTTCTGTGTCAAGAAATGGAATTTTGTTTTTCTGTTCGTGTAAACGGACAGCAAGTCCAGTCCCCAGTAGCCTATGGTACCGTGGGAATGAACAATTTCTCATACACAACGCAAGATCGGGATCAGCTCATATTTTGAGAAGAATCTTTTCTCAAGGATCTCTAGTGATCAATGAATAAAACAGAAGGATGCTGACGATCTACGAAATGTACCTTTAAAGGTGGGAGACATTTTCCATTTTGTACCAAACAATACTTCTCATCTCAGACTCTATATATTTTAGATAGGATATTTTTTTATAGAAAGCCTTAACATCAGTGGAAAAATTAGGTCTTCCCATTTTTGGGGACACCTGAGGATTTGCAATCTCATATTTCACATTTAATCACTAGCTGATCCACCCGATACAAATTCCAGGGTCTCGTGAGACATTCTTACTTTAGCGACAAAGCACCACCTGAAAATCCTTTCATTTCAATATTCAAATATACCAAGATCACAATGATTTTGAATGAAAAAAATCCCAAAAAGCTATTAAAAAAAGTCCCTTCCTTCCTCCTTTAAATATCCAATGAATTGTTAGATCCCTATCAAATAACCTGAACATGTATCCTTTACTTGAAAAGTACAAATGCATTAATAATTAAAATCTCTGGGCTTCTCATTGGTTTTTGGTGGGGCCAATCCCACCCACCATTGATTAATTGGCCCAACAACCAGCCCAATATACAGAAATGAGAAAAAAATAAAAAGGTGCATTTGACCCTCGCGTATGTGTCTTTTCCAAAAGCCTTTGACATTCTTTGTGCATTAGAAAATATAGTTTTTGAGAACCTTGAAATTAAATGTTATTACATTACCCCTTCCTATTCAAGAAATGTCTTTTTTTTTCCTCTTTTCACAGAACAACAAAGACTTCTTTCCTTGTATTTTTTTACCATAAATTTCAGTACAAAACACTGAAACCTAAGCACCCAAACTTTACACACAACCCCATTATAATAAAAATACACTAAAACAGACAATTAAAATTTTACACAAGAGATTTGGGTTGGGTATGGAATGAGAACCATTAAATGTTGGTACTGGAATGAAAAACCATGATTGTACCAAAGCCCCGGAACATGTGCCAATGCCCAACAGTATTTATTTTGTTGGCCCACAGAACACTTTTTTTTTACTACTGTACTGCTTTCAAATATAGTAAAAAAATAAAACTACATTGGTCCACGGGCCGCTTTGTTGCTGCCATTCGGTTTGTGATTATAGGCTCCCATGACCCTTGCCCTGACATGATGCGACCCTTGACCCGTCATATATAGGCTTTGCAAAGCCTTAGTTTGATTCCACTTGAGCTTTGCCAACGTTTCAATTGAAGTCATTTTCCATTTGCATCCTACATTGTAGCTTACAAAACTTACTTCACATGACCTTTTGACCTTGCCATGTGACCTTGTTACCTGCATTGACCTTTGACCATGGCCAGTGACACTTTGAACCTTGCCATCTGACCTGCCATGTGACCTCTGACCTCATTAAAAACCTTCACAGTGGCCAAAGTGATCCCAACGCATCATCTGCCTTAAGGCAGTGACACAAAACAATAATCAACAAACATGTGTACCTATATCCCTATACAACAGACAATATCGAATAGGGTAATAAAAAAAGTAAATAAATAAAATAAAGAGTGCATTTGTGAAATCCCATCAAGAGGCAAGAATGTCAGCGTGGAAAAACCTCAACCCTTATTCTCTCCCTTGCATGACTGTGTCTTGATGCTTGTATATTCTTGGCCACAGACTTATTAAATTGACTGTCACTTTTAAATTTGTCAATTCAGACTATAAAGGCAATGGCACATGAGCCAATGAATTCCTTGGTATGCAAGGTGCTATCATTGATTTGCCTTACGTAAACTAACAATGTAATTGGGTATTCACTCAATGCTGGTCATGCATGGCAGGTGTTAAATTAAACTCAAACTTACCTTAAGGTAGGTAGTCACACAGAAGACAGCCCACCCAACCACTCCCGAACGAAACAAGACACCCCGCATTTTTTTTAAAAAATCGTCTCAGTCCCTTTTCAAACTTGCAAAATACAACGTTTATTATCCAATTTTATTATATCTCCCGACCAGGGATGATTAGTCAGCGAGTTTCCCCGTCGTCAACGGAAAAGAACGCGTGCGGGAGGATGCTGAATCGCCTAGCAATAGGCGACAGCATCATGGGAATCAACAATATCCAGCATGTTTAAATTGGCGACGCCACTTGTTCAGGTCCTGATTAGTCGCCAACCTTGAACGACTGCAACAATTTGTGAATGTCACTGTCAAGAGCTTCTCGCTATTGGTCCCCTTGTCCCCGCAGTTTGTTGACACGCATGAACGGTCCCTTACCTGAAGTTAACCCCGCGAACGCGACCCAACCTCCTTCCCAACTACACAATACCACATTTCTTTCCAAATCGCTGCAGTCCCCTTTGTTCAAATTACAAGACAAGAGATGCTCAAATCACCGAGCAGTAGGCTATCAAGCATGTCAACTTGTTCATTTCTCAATCAATCGCAGACCTCACCACGACAGCACAAGTTGCCTGTCAAGACTGCAAGTCGGCGACTTCTTCTGAGTTTAGTCGCCGATTCAACATAATCCATTGGCTTCATTCTCCCCCTGGAAGCATACTCATTTGCCGGCCCACTGTTCCCTGCAAAGCCCACAACCACTCATTATGAGCACCAACTCATCGGCTACCGCTTTCCAACGCTCATGTGTTGCCAGCGACCTTCCCGATTCCAAAACCTGCCATGATTTTTTTAAGCTGCCATAAAAAATTGGCTGGTTTTTTTTGTTTTTCAAATTTGCCACGTACTCCCGACCACCAAGACTGCAGAAGACTGTACAGGACAGTCCCATACTGGCCAAAACTACACCTTAAAAAGGAAATTAATCACGATTTTCTGAAAAATGGCCATCGCAACCAGTTCTTTATCCGTCTGGAAGTGGTTTTCTTTCTTCTAGAAATATGGGTACGACTTGATAAGACTGGGCACAGGACACAGGCCCAGAAATTGCCAAAACTACACAAACAGAAAACTACGGCTCACGATTTTCACGATTTTCGAAAATTGGGCATCGGCACCAGTCTGGAGCATCTTGAATAGTGGTTTTCTTGCAAAAATGGGCTGTTTACGCTGAGCCTTCAGAAACTTAATTTAAACATTCAGATTTAAGGTCGTATTATCAGCTGGTGGTATCCTGGATAGATGTTTATGAAATTTTTAATCGTGGGTGTTGGTAATGTGTCAAAGCTATACATGCCATTTTTTTCCAAAAATGTATTCTTGAGATATTTAAAATTTCATTATTTGCAATTCCCATATATTTTGTACTGATATTAGACTGTACTTGCCTTTGGACTTGTCCAATTAAGGTACACACTGTAGTGTTGTTAGGTTGGTTATAGTAAGCCAAAATGCTCAGTAATTTTGATAGTTAACTGGTTTTGGTGAAAAACTTAGTTTTTCATCAAAACTGAAAACTTCAATAAACTTATTTTTTCTGATAAACTGTGTCTATATGAAACACTTTACGGGAAGAGTGATTATAGCTGTCAATTTCTTGTGGAATCCTTAAACACACTCAAATACCTCAGGTCATGTAATGTTTCAAAGCTGGTGGTGAAATTTGAAAGCCAGAAAAGTCTGCTGAAATATATAATGCTTATAATGCTTATAAATTTGGATTGTGCTGTAAGCTCAGGTCAAATAGCCTCTCTACAACATGAAAGGTGTGTGTGAAAATAAGGATATGAATATGAGTATGAAGCCCAAGACAATCTTTAAATTTTCCGACTGTAATTGAATTCTTAAATGTTCTCCCTTAGAAGTTTTCTTTAAAAGAATATGAAGATCAAAGTAAAAGACATCATAGCTGTATTACGGTGCAACGAGAGATTTCACATATCAGGTGTCCCTAAACAATAGAGAGTTCTTCCTGATTTTTTCCTGATGTAACGCTTTCCAGCAAAAATATTAAGCTGGGAAAATGTTCTTTGGTACAAATTTGTGAAATTTCAAAAGTTTTTTCGTTTTTTTTTTTTAGAACAAATTGCAGAATTGTTTAACATTGAAAATATAAGCAAATCAAAATCACCCTTTGTTCCTCTTTTTAAGACATTTCCTAGCAAAATACAAGGTAAGTATTCTATTAGTATCTATTTGAAATATAATTCTACCCATTATGGGTGCCTCAATCTCTGTTCACCTTTAAACATCTATTTTAACTAACAAATGAAGCTCATAGGTTACTACAAATACTTTCCCTTGGCCCTCCTATCTATCTATCAGCAGCAAAGAACTGTTTTGATTGGTCACTTGGAAGGTAATCTCATGTCTGAGCAATCAGAGATACTGTAAGAATGGTGGTATGTTTAGATTTCACAATCAGGTGTCCCTAAAAATAGAGATTCTGATTGTAAATCCCTTATCCCCGTAAAATCATGGAAATGAGGGTTAAGCGCTCTCTCAAACAATGAACAAAGTTGGGCCCCTCAAATGTCGGGTCTTTTGGTCGGAATTAAAGGGTAATAACATACAATAAAGTAACGTCAATCAGGATTCCAGGACAAATAAAACTAACATCCGACGGGATGCGATGAATCTTCCATTATGTTTACATTTTAATACTTCTTTGGTAAAAAGGAACCCAAACCTTCATGGAAATGCCATAAGATAATTGGCATGTAAGTTTCAGCTTCAAATTGATGATCATTGTAATGAATCTACATGGAATATCTTAAATCAATTGATTTTCTCCTTGAATGACATTTTTGAGCAATCTCTCGTGTTAAAAACAATCAAGAGCCCTGCCTTGGAGGACTTCAATTTACTAATGAATAATAAAAAATGGGGGGTAAACTATCTTGGTAACGAGTCTTATAGATTTATTTAATAACATCTACACTAGAATGGCATCCCTGACGAATGGAACGCAGGTGTTAATAATTCCAATTTCAAAGAAGGGCGATCAAAGGGACATGAATAATTATAGGGGGATTACCCTCACATGCTAACTCTTCGTGTTTTCCAATATTTATAACAGAATCATCCTCCCAATCAGGTCGACCTTCTTGAAAATAACAATATCCTATCATCACCGAAATCCAGGTAGTTTCCGCAAAGACAGGCACTGCAAAGAAAAACCACATCCTTATCTTTAAAAAAAGCATCATTGCTACGCGCCAAGCGAAGTAAAAGGACTTTCTTTCCTTCTTTCTCGCTTTCTGTACTTCAAAAGGCTTTCGACACTGTTTGGCGGGATGGGCTTAATCCAGGCAGCCTATAATATTGGTATTATAGGTAGTTTTCTTATATTTTATAATTGTACCATAACGTAACCTCTTAATTTATAATTCGGTGATAAGTGGAAACCGCTTTTTTAACATCGAGGACTGGGTCAAACAAGGTTGTGTCTTTCACCTATTTTATTTTGTTATTTACAATCAACGAGCTCGCTAACATGATAGAGAAATTTTAATGTTTATATTCTTAATGTTAAACTTGGTGGTCTCTTTTGGGCTGGATGATGTTGTTGTGATCGTGATAATGATAAGCCTTCGAGTGTAACTCCTTACACTGCCAGTGATTTTTCCAGACCGTTGCAAAATGGAGACTATCTTCCAACTTTGATTGACAAATCTAACGTCCTAATAATTGGTCAACGTCTCATTGAGCAAGGAAATGGAGACTAGGGATAACGGCATCCTGAGGCTAATGGGTATAAATATCTTGGTGTGTATATTTCCAGAAATCTATCAGATAATTCACATATTGAGGTCATTAAAAAAGGTTCATCGTTCATCGCTTACTTAAAAATCAATTAATAATCACCAAGAGGATTTACATAAATATAGTATACTACGGTGACCTTGCTCGGAAATCAAAGGCTCCCGCCCCAATTAACTATGCCTTTCAGTTGGTTTTGTAATTCCATTTCTTCTACCATTGATAAGCTCGAAAATCTTCAGTACCGGGGGAAATGGCTAGAACCATTCTTAAATCTCCTAGAATGTGCTAAAGAGGCCCTTTATTATGGCGATCTAGCTGCAATCTACTTCCCTGACTCCATGCATGAATCGATTCGTATTAAATACTTTAATTCTTCTAAAAATATGGAAAATAATGCTGGCCTAGATTAATGCTAAATTGCCTATTTCTTTTTTGTTGGCGACAACCTTAAATGGCCCCTGGCGTTGAAAATGTTAACAACTGTACTACAAATGCCTAATTAAAGTGGCTGTTTTCAATGCCGATCAGAAGTTCATTCATCCTGGAAGTTCAATACGCTCAAAAATGGTCATTGTTAATATGGGATACACCATTGGTACAATAGAGTCATGCAAATCCACTTTAATTAATTATCTTAAGTTCAAAAAATGTCCATCACTGGAGAGCCATATTTTAACTTGATAGTACGATTCTTAGATGTACCTTGAAATTCCAAGGCTCGTACAACCCTTGATTTGGAAGCAGAAAAAATCTTGGTCTAATATTTTTAGTACAGGCCTTTTGGTTGCCTCATGTACAAGATCCCGAAACTATGTGATCCTTTTGAAATGTGCTATTTTAACAGTCCTATAGGAATGACATTTTCAATGATCTCCGCAGAGACGTAGTCAGAATGACCGTTAAACTTTTGCTGGGACAATCTTCATTATGGTAAATATGAAATTGAAATCACTGTTGTTTGATAACATTTTTCAAATACTATGTCCTGGACATATATTTCGATCAATGCTGCAAAGCATATCTTGTATCTCCATGGAAAAAAAACTGATCCAGCTCTAAATGACTAGTTAATATGTTTCTTTGGAAGATTGTTTCACCAGTCACTACACGCTCTTGTGTAAACCTTTTTCCCATTGATTTTCGGGGAATGTATTTTCTTTTGTCTATTTCCTGTTATGTTTGTCTTTTGTATTTCGTGTTTTAATGGATGCCCACCTGGTAGGTGTGTGCCCACGTTCTGAAAGTGTTCTCGCAAAAATAAATAAATAAATTACAGGAGATACTTAACACTTATTTGATTGGCTACTCCACAAGTCTATCTCATGTTGAGTCCTGCAATGAGCCAATTAGACTGTATCATAGGTGCCTTGGGATGTAATGATATGATCTTCAACCGTCATCCCCACTCTAATTCAAATTCACAGTTTGGTACAACACAAAAATATACATTTTTTCTTTTAACATAAGATGAAAATCTCAAATTGATTTGAAAATAAATGAGATGCTTTTATCACATAACAAAACCCTCAATTCGGGTTTGATAAAGTTCCAAGCCGCATTTGCAAAATAGTTTGGTTTAGACTCGATTCGCGCTGATATAGGGGACAACCTTTTTTTTGTTTCCGGTTGAGAGCTGTTCTTTGATGGGCGCGCCGCAATAAACTGGTTGGGCAGCCGGCACTCCTAATCCGTGCGTTCTTTAATACTACTGTTGCCTCTAGGGGTCAATACGATTGCAGTGGTCAGACATAGATGGTCACTGGTAAAGTAAACGACGTTAAAATGTGAAATACGACCTGTATAAGGCAGGTGCACTGTTGAATCCTGAAATGGTACAATGGTTTTTTTGCGTTGTCCACACAGGTGATATTGGCCTCATCATTACTTTCATACGTTAACCCAAGTTATCATAAACCCAACAATAGTCATACGACTCATCGATCGTGCAACGTAGTTCCTTAATAGTTGAAGCCCGTTGGAAAATATTTTGGAAATGAAAAACCTTGGCCTAAACACATAAACGCACACATAACTTTGTAATTAACGTCGCCTAAATTAAACTTCTTTAGTCGAAGAATTCGGGGAAATTACTTTGTCCGGGTATATTTAGACACAGAGTAGAAGGACCAACCGTTTAAACAGTATGTTAATTGAATTAAGTTTTCCATGCTTGCTCTGTTTTAATTCTAAATATCATCCTGAAATTTTAATAACATATTCTTAAACACTTGCAATTTTGGAAAAAAATTTTTTTTTTCCCCTTTTTACTTTTTAAAACATTTTAAAAGGTAGCGTTTCGCAGTGACCATGGAAAGCGTTTAATATTCCAACAAAGCAAACCGTTTACAGTGAGGTGATGTGAAGGATTTTATAATGCGATTGTATTAAAAACTGTACAAAGTTCAATTCAGAAAAGTACAGTAACCAAATTCTTTTGTACTTGGCGCCCTTTTCCTTTCAAGTTACTTTCTATTGTTTGCAGCGAAGCGAGTTCTTTTGATAGATTAAATGCTTCTTTTCCCCTATTTCACCTAATGATATTACCCCAAAACTTTTCCCCGGCTCCTATCATCGCGCGAATCGATATATATATGTTGCATTGGTGAAATTAAAGACAGATGTTTGTCTTCATTTGCAGATAAAGTGTTTGTAGAGTGTAAATGGCCCACAGCAATATCCACACCTGCTACAACATAAAATTGCAAATAAGATTTATTGAAATTGGGATTAAGCCAAGTTTTTTGGATGAGTGATAGTCTTCCAGCCAGAGGTTTATTCCAACTCAGAGATTCAAATATTTTTTTTTGCACATTCGCCTAATAAAAAGAGTCAACTAGAAACTAAAGATAGTCCCTAACAATGTTCATATTCCAAGGTTTAGATGAATTGGATTTTGGCTTTTTGTGTAGTATAACAGTACCCTAGGATATTGTGGTTAAAAAGAATTACCCGATACAAGTACATAATGTCATTATTTAATTTTGCTTACTACTGGAGCATGCATGTTCAGTGGAAAGTGCAGAGACTCATGACCATGAGACTTTTTAAAATTGGTGAGTTTGAGCCCTGCTGTGGCATCATGTTTGTGTCTTGGTTTGGGTAAGAAACTTGTCTCAGTGCCCTTTCGACCAAAGCGAGACTTGGGGAGCTGCTAGGGTTTGTGCACGTGCCGCTGCCCCTAGATGATGCGAAGTGTTGTTGACTATTTTCTGATGGCTGCTATAATAATTGGCAATCGCCATGGTGTCCTGTAGAGTGGATATGTGTGCATATAAATGGACATTATACAAATATGACTGCTATTAGGGGCACGGTTAAAATTATAGGCCTCGTGATGTCAAAACCATGACTATTCCCGAAGCGAAGCCTTGAGGGCATAGTCCATGGTTTGACATCACCGAGGGCCTATAATTTTAACTGTGCCCCGAATATTAGCATCTATTTGTTTTATATATACCAGTAACATTGTTTACGTTCTGAGTCTGGTCACGTTAAACCCGAATTTGCTGGCTCGCAGGCAAAACATTAACGGTCACTGTATAACCGCCGTATAGTAGATTCGTTGAGTTAATTTACTATCGTCATAACACGCTTTGAAATTTCACCATACATAATTTCTAAAAATTATATTTACTGCCCTGCATATTCAACAATGCCAGACAGTTGTTGTTCCGTCGGTTGCGCAAATCGAAGGACTCAAAAGGAAAGATGCGAACTCGACTGCATTTTCCCCTATTTCTCTTATGCTCAAAGCTGTGATCCAAATTCTACAAATGTACATTTTTTTGAATCGATATTATAAGGTCTGTAAATCCCCCAAGTTTGAATGGAATATTTAGGGGTGTAACTAACACATATACAGGGTGATACGACAAAAAGTACTAAATAATCATTTCTTTTAACACGCATTATTTCCAGACATGAAAATGAAACAAAATTATATTCATATTTATTTGGATGTCATTACTAATAAATCCCTTTCAGGCAATTGTTTTTTGGTAACTTATAGAATAGGCATGTGGTACTATACAGGGTGCAAAAAAAAGTAATTGGAATTTAATGCATTTTTTCCCCTTAAAGAATTACATAAGACAAATTTATGAGCAAAAGAGCATTCATTATTACTTTTGTGTAAAGGTATCATCCATTGATTTCATTTGTATCAATACATGTAATTAGTGCAACATAAATATAGAGGGTGTCAAATCGCTATATCAACTCCAACCCCTCCCTTTGACCCTACATGATATGTGGGTGACCTTGACTCAACTAGTGAATAATTATTGAAAATTAAAACAATGTTTTTAATTTCTACTCTCAATCATGACCAGTGTTAGCAGACTGAGCTTATAGGTGATGAACAAAAAAAAATAGAAAACCCAAAAAGGCAGATATGATGCAGAGCTCAATGCTGGATGCATGTAATGTGAAGGATATGAGCAACGAAACACTGTCCACATGGATAGCGAGTGATAGACTTACGTTTTCACTATGGACTCATCATTGGAAGCTTACGAGTAACTTTTTTGATAATATTATTCACAGATTATAGTAGCATTGTAACTGGATCCTTCTCTTCAACTTCCATTCCACAAGATGATTGGTGAGTAGGACCTTCTACTTAGGCCACATTTTTGATATTATTTTCTCATGTCAGTTCTCAATTACCCCAATCCTAGGTTAGATAGGTCTGGTCTTGGCCTTGGGTATGCCTATCACTACATGCCTAGCTATGAGTAGGAGGCTAGGACGCTAAATAATAGAAAATAAAATGTCACCGGGTAAATTAATAAGATTGATTACAATGAAATTAAAAAAAAAAAAAAAAAAAAAAAAAATAAAACGAATATTGACTGGTCTTATATATCGGGTGATGATGCAGATTATCGCTCCCTCGGTGGCCTAGCATACCTGGCCTAGATCTATGTAGGCCTATCATACCTGAGCCTACTAGACTATTTAGGTCTAGCATACTATTACCTAGCATACTATGTAGCCCTAGCATATACTATTCATGCCTACATACTTATGTGGCCTAGCATACCTGACCTACTAAACTACGCCTCGGGTGATAGTATTTAGGCATAATTCTAGGGCAGCTCGGGAGCGATAATCTCATCAAGTCACCCTCATGACCAGTCAATATTGTTAAATATTTAAGACTGTCGATTTGACAGTATCCTAATATGTTGAATTAAACAAGTTCGAACTGTACATGTCCATGTACTGTACCCAGCTTAGGCCTACACGTGCAGTTTGCGGTAAGAATCTGTCCAGACTTGTGGAGACACACCCGCCCAGGCATCCTTCACTGCACTCTTGTCAAGACTCTCTTATCATTTGGCTTCTTCCCTTGTTGAACCCAGGGCACGGATGATAAAAACTGGGAATTTAGGAGCTTGGTAAAAGAAGCACTTCTTCACATAACCGGGTCAAAGTAATTATTAATATAAGCATCAAGGTATCTGTATGCTTTTAGAACCGTGGCGTGAATGGGCTGGGGTGTGGGATTAGGTAGATATACATGGCGCCGAGTGCATCGATGGCATCTTTTTTGTTATCTTCCACACAGTAGAATCTAACTCATAAGGAATTCGGGTAATTGTTCCATCATAGTTTGTTTTCAATCTCCTCGCAAGGTACTCTCTGCATTGCTTTTCAGATACTCTTTAACATATCACATTCCACGTCCAACCTTCACCGATCAATCTCTCAAAGAAAAAAAAATAAAGTTTCGTGAAACTTCCACCACAAATAGATGCTGAGATTACAGCTTTTTAATCACTGTTTAACTATATGCTGAACATCTGTGACTCGAAACTGTTTTGCCTGCGAGGATGCTCGGCATCGTATTTACAATTTGATGCTGACGTCGATGTTAACTGTCTATACCGAATATATAGATTCTCTTCTCATCTCTGATTGGTTAAAAAGATTTCCCGAACTGACATTCCTACAACTTACACACTATTTGCAAGGGCCTATGTTCCACAGGGGACGCGCACACACGCGCGATGTTGACACGGTGTTTGAACTGTACCGGGCACAGTCCCTTGCCATGGCCCCGGGCAAGTTTCATCGTGACGTCATCTTAGGTGCCCAGCTATTTTAATTGACTCCTACTTTTAACCAATCTATGAGGAGGAACTTATCTGAGGTAAATTAATAGTGAGTCTGTGATCCTGTTCATTGGCTTGCCTCATAGCTATGACTCACACTCACATCACATTTTTGAAAAACAAACAAATACTTCACTCCTGGCACACACTCATTTGGTGAAATACATCGTTATGAAATTTGAAATTGTATTTTTGCATTGATATACAGTGCCAAGTAAAATACTATAGTAGCACGGGGTGGGGGGGGGGCCTTCATTCTACTACTTATGTTTGGATTTGCTATATAAATGGTCATGGATAAAGGTTGCTTCAGCCAAGAGTTTGACTGCTGCTGCTGGATCTAGTAAAGAGACACTTCTATAACTTACTGTCAGGGGCCGTACAGATTTTTCTTTCGAAAAAGTTGACTTTTTTTCGAAAAAGTGTACCTTTGGTAAAGTGAACCCTACCCCCCCCCTAAAAAGGTCCCTTTTTGGACTTTTCAAAATATTTCACCCCAAAAAGTGGACTTTCTTGTCATATTCTCTAAATTTTGGACCTTTAATCAAAACAGTCATCAAAAAGTTGACCTTTTTTGCCCTTTTGTGATTTTTTTTGGGGGGTGTTGAGTGCACCCCCCATATGTTAGTATTGCATATTGAAACCACTGCACACTGATGGTTTCACAATGTTACATGCATACTAGTAAATAACATTAGAAACGCACTGGACCCTAGTGTTAGGATGGTACAAAGGTTGTTTTTACCCCCCAAATTGCTGAATGTAACCAATCCTCTACTGTGATCCCTGTAGATTCCCTAGGCTTTCCTGCATGTACAATTCTTCATTACCAAGAAGCAGATGTTTCGTTTCGTTTTTCACCTTGCGCCTACTATGCCTGCAAAATAACCGACGGCACTGAAGGCATTGGCCGTCGGTGCCCTACCAGTTGACTTGATTGCCCTAGAAGTTATCCATTGTTTTGCTATTCCTTTTACATGTAATCGCCTTCTAAATTGATGTGCTCCTATCAATAATCGCCTTGAAATGGGGTGCCTTTCAGAATCCTTATTTTGCACCCTGCTACTATGTACTAGAGTTGATAACAAAATTATTCAGCCTTGTAGCCAGATTAAGATACCCCACACTAATTGTTATGGGAGCATTAACAAACTACAGGTGAAATAAGACTGACAAAAAAAATTCATACATTTTTATTGAAAATATGCAAATTCTCTCATTAAAGTCCCGCACCCAAATAACAACCTATATTTTTCTCTGTTTTTAATATTTTTAATTTTTTTGTCCAAAATTTGATTTGAATCCAAATACCATTTAATGTGAGCGTTAATTGTGTGTATTACAATAGTAACTTACAACTAGTTTCTGGTTACCGAAAACAGATACTGTAAGCAAACTATTTCTGGGTACCGAAACAGAGTACTTACAAACTATTTTCTGGTTACCGAACAGAGTACTGTACAAACTATTTTCGGTTAACCGATAAACAGAGTACTGTACAAACTATTTTCTGGTTACCGAAACAACCAATTTTAGCTTGGTATCATCATAAAAAAAAGAACTCTGGCCAAAATATCTTGCAGTGAAAAAATACAGTTTTCTCTACTGATACCAAAATCATCCGGTTTGATAGACTAATGGTGAGGACAGGAGTGCTTTTATCATATTTTTAGTACAGGCTTTGTTGCCTATGTAAACCAAGATCACAAACTATTGATCACTTTGTCGAATTGCTATTTTAATCCATTTAGGAATGAAATTTTCAATGATCTCCAGCAGAGACTTATTCAGAATGACCTTAAACGGTTTCTGGACATCTTCATTAATGGAATATTGATATTAAACATCACTTGTTGTTTGATAAAATTTTTCCAGATAACTATGTCCTGAAATTTCGATCATGCTGCAGCATATCCTTGTATCTGCATGGAAAACTAGATCACTCTATGACTAGTTTAATATGTTTTCTTGGAAGTTGTTCACATCACTCGCTTGTGTAAAACCTTTTCCCATTGATTTGTAATGTATTTTCATTTGTATTTTTCCTGATTATGTTTGTCTTTTTGTAATTTCTTGTTTTATGGATGAACCACCGGGTAGGTGTGTGCCACTGTATGAAAGTGTTATCCAATAAATAGAATAAATAAATACAGGGAGATATAGAAGCATTATTGTTTGATTGGCTACTCAGAGGGCTATCTCATGTTGTATTCTTTAATGAACCAATCACACAGACTGTATCATAGGTGCCTGGGGGAGTAATGATATGATCTTCAACCTCATCCCCACTCTAATAAAATTCACATTGGTATCAACAACAAAAAATATACATTTTCTTTTAAAAAAGAGGACAAAATCTCAATTGAGTTGAAAATAAATGAGAAGCTTTATCAGATAACAAAACCTCAATTCGGGTTTGAGAAATTCTCAAGCCTGCATTTGCAAATATTTTGGTATACTCGATTCGCGCTGATATAGGGACAACCTGTATTTTTTTACGGGTGAAGCTGTTTGTTGAGGGGCGCGCAGCAATTAAACTGTGCAGCACTCCTAATCCGAGCGTTCTTAATACTGTGTTCTCCATGGTCAATACGATATGCAGTGGTCAGAACAAGATGGTCACTGTAAAGTAACGTACGTTAAAGTGAAATACTACCTTTATAAGGCATGTGTCCCACTATTGAATCCCTTAATATGGTAACATTGGTTTTTGCGTGTCCACACAGTGATATTGGCCTCATCAGTACTTTCATACGTTACCTAAATTAATACGACCAATACAATAGTCAATACCTACTCATAGATCGTCACGTAGTTCTTAATAGTTTGAGCACGTTGGATAGAATATTTGAAGGAAAAACCTGGCCCTAACACATCCCAACGCAAACATAACTTTGTAATTAACGTCGCCTAAATTAAACTTCTTTAGTCAAAGAGTCGGGAATGACTTTGTCAGGGTATATTTAGACACAGAGTAGAAGGACCATAACAGTTTTAAACCCCCCCCCCAGTATGACTGTGAATTAATTTTCCATGCTTGCTCTGTTTAATTCTAAATATCATTCCTTAAATTTTAATAACAATTCTTAAACACTTGCATGAAAATGCTTAACTTATTTAAACATTTCAAAGGTAGCGTTTCGCAGTGACCATGGAAAAGCGTTTAATTTCCTAAACACCGTTTTTTACAGTGATGTGATGTAATGACTGTATAATCATTGTATTAAAACTGTACAAAGTTCAATTCAGAAAAGTACAGTAAACAAAATTAGTTTTGTACTTGGCCCTTTTTCCTTTCCACGTTTTTCTTATTGTTTGGCAGGCGAAGCGAGTTCTTTGATAGATTAAATGCTTCTTCGGGGGAGGAGCCTATTTCACCTAATGGAGATGAACCAAACCTTTTCCCCGCTCCTATATCGCGCGAATCGAGTATGATATGTTTCATTTGATGATATAAAAACAAGATAGTGTGTCTTCAGTTGCAGAATAAGTGTTTGTAGATGTAAATGGCCCACAGCATATCCACACTGCTACACACATTAAAATTGCAAATAAGATGTATTGAAATATGGGAATTAAGCGTGAGTGAGTGATAGTCTTCTAGCAAGAGGGTTTATAGTCCAACTCAGAGATTCAAAATATATTTTTTTTTGGCAAATTAGCCTAATTTAAAAGAGTCAACTAAACTAAGATAGTCACCTAACAATGTTCATTCAAGGTGTGAGAGGAATGGATTTGGCTTTTGGGAGTATAACATACCATAGGATATGTGGTTAAAAATGAATTCCCGATACTACCTACTGTCTGGTAGGTTTTAAGGTGTGCTTACGACTTGAGAGCAGGCGGGTTAGTGGAAAGGGGCAGGACTCATGACATTGAGACGTTTTAACATTGGTGAGTTGGAGCCCGGCCGGGGCCATCATGTTTGTGGTCTTGGGGGAAGAAACGTAGCCTCAAGGGCCGTGTCGACCAAAGCGACAGTTGGGGAGCTGCTAGGTTGTGCACTTAGCCAGCTGCCACCTAGATGAGGCGAAGTGGATTGTGACTATTTTCTGATGGCGGCGTAATAAGAATTGGCAACATGCCATGATGTCATGTAGAGTGGATATTGTGCATATAAATGGACATTAATATCAAATTGACTCTATAGGGCACGTTTAAAATTATAGGCCTCGGTGATGTCAAACCATTACTATGCCCGAAGCGAGCTGAGGGCATAGTCATGTTTTTGACATCACCGGAGGGCCTATAATTTAACTGTGGCGCCCCGAATTTAAAGCAGGCATCTTTGTTTTATATAGACCAGTTAACATTGTTTACGTTCTGATTCGGTCACGTGACCCGGAATTTGCCTGCTCGCAGGCAAAACATTAGCGGTCCACTTGTAACCGGCCGTCAAAACAGTGAGTGCGGTTGGTTTAATTTATTTCGTCATAACACGCTTTGAATTTCACCATAAATATTGTTCTAATTACTTATATTTACTGCCCTGCATAATCAACATGCCATACAAGTTGTTATTCCGTCGGTTGCGCTAAGCGAAGCTCCAAAGGCGAAAATCGACTGCATTTTACCCTATTTCTCATTATAGCTCAAAAGCTGTGATCCAATCTACAAATGTAACATTTTTTTGAAGAGCCTATTATAAGGATGTTAAATCTCCCAAGTTTGATGGATATTTAGGGTGTACTAACAATATCAGGTGATACGACAAAAAAGTACATAAAATAACATTTCTTTTAAACACTGCATTATTTCAACCTGAAAATGAAAACAAAAATTATATTCAGATTTATTTGGAATGCATGTACCAATACATCCCTTTCAGGCAATGTGTTATTTGTAACACATTAAGAATAGCATGTGTACTATACAGGGTGCAAAAAGTAATTGAATTAATGCATTTTTTCCCTTAAATACAAATTTGGAAGCTACAAATATGCATTCATTATACATTTTGTGTAAAGGTATCAGCTTGAATTTTCATTTTGTATCAATACTGTAATAGTGCAACAGCAATATAGAGGGTGGTCAAAATGCGCTGAGTATCAACCTCCCTTGGACACTAAATGATAGTGTGTTGACTTTGAAATCATACTAGCTGAATAATTTATTTAAACAAATGTGTTTATTTCTAATTTAATCATGACCAAGTGTTAGCAAACGTGAGCTTATAGGTGATGAACAAGAAAAAAATAGCAACACAAAAAAGCAGGGATTTTGTCCGCAGGCTCAATGCTGTATGCAGGGTAATGTGAAGGATATGAGCACCGAAACACGTCACTGAATTAGCGATTGATCAGACTAATTCTACTATGGACTCTCAGTTGGAAGCTTACAGTACTTTTTTGATAATATTATATTTGATTTGGAACTGGATCCTTCTCTCCATCTTCCACTTCCACAAATATGATTGGTGAGTAGGACCTTCTACTTAGGCCTACATTTTTGATATTATTTTCTCATGTCAGTTCTCATTACCCCAAGCCTATGTATAGTATTCGGTCTTTTCCTTTGCCTGGTAGGCCTATCGACTATCATGCCTAGCTAGGTAGGAAGCTAGGGACGTCTAAATAATAGAAAATAAAATGTCACGGGAGTCGTTTTGACCAATCATTGAACAAAGACTATGTATTCTGTATGGAAAACGAATATTGACTGGTCTTATAATCGGGTGATGAGCATGTCAGCTTATCGCTCCCCCTCGTTGCCGAGCAACCGGTCCTACTATCTATGTAGGCCTAGCATACCTGTCCTACTAGACTATGTGGGCTAGCATACTATGTAGGCCTAGCATACTATGTAGCCCTAGCATATACTATGAAGGCCTAGCATACTATGTAGCCCTAGCATACCTGACCTAGCTAAACACGCCTTCGGGTGATAGTTTTTAAGCTATGCTAGGGCAGCTCGGGAGCGATAATCTCCATCATCACCCTCATGACCTTCAATAGTTGTTAATTTTAAGACTGTCGATTTGGAAGGACATAATAGTTTGGAAGTAAACAAGTTTCTAAACCCTGTACATGCATGTACGGAACCCAGCTGTAGGCCTACCGTGCAGTTTGCGGTAGAATCTTCCAGACTTGTGGAGACACACCCTGCCCAGGCATCCTCACTGCACTCTTGTCAAGACTCTCTATCATTTGGCTTTCTGCCCTCTTGTGAACCCGGGCACGATGATACACAACTGGGAGTTAGGACGTGTAAAAGAGCACTTCTTCACATAACCGGGTACAAAGTTAATATTAGTATAAGCATCAAGGGATCTGTATGCTTTAAAGACTCGTGCGTGAATGGGCTTGGTGTGCTTGATTAGGTTTAGATATACATGTTCCGCCGTAGTGCATCGATGGAAATCTTTTTTGTTATCTTCCGACACAGTAGAATCTAGACTCATAAGATCGGGTAATTTTGTTCCTCAGATTTTGTTTCAGTCGCTCCAAGTACCGTCCTGCGATTGTTTTCAGATAATTCTTAACATATTCACAGTTCACGTTCCGTCTTCACCGACAAATATCTCAAGAAAGTTCGTGAAAACTCCACCACAGAATATGCTGAGAATTACATTCGTGTTTAAGCACTGTTTACTATGCTGGAACAGCTGTGACCTCGAAATTGTTTTTGCCTGCGAGGATGGCGCGCGCATCGTTTTACAATTGATGCGACGTCATATGTCAATGGTCTTACCGAATATATAGATTCTGCTCATCTGATGGTTAAAAGAATTTTCGCGGGTGAGGGAGGAGGGCCGAACTGAACAATTTCCTACAACTTACCACACTATTTGCAATGCCTATCGTTACACAGGGACGCGCACACACGCGCGTGTTAACACGGTGTTGAGACGTACCGTGCACGTCCGATTGCCATGCCCCGGTCACAGTTCATCGTGACGTCATCTTAGGGCCCAGCTATTTTAATGACCTCTTTTAACCAATCAAATGAGAGGAATCTATATAGGAGGTATATAATATTATGTATGTGATCCCTGTTCATTTGGCTTGCCTCATAGCTATGACTCACACTCTACATCACATTTTTTGAAAGCACAAACAAAACTTCACTCCTGTCAAACACTCAGTTGTGAAATACAAATCGTTATGAATGGAAATTGTTATTTTTTTGCATGGATATAGCAGTGCCAAGTTATAAAGTAGCTGCATTCAATCTAACCTACTTTATGTTTGGATTTGCTATAATCATTTTCATGATAAAAGGTTGCTCAGCCAAGAGTTTGAACTGCTCTGCTGGGATTCTAGTAAAGAGACACTTCTATAACTTTAACTTTCAGGGGCCCGTACAAGAATTGTAATGTTCGACAAAGTGGACTTTTTTCGAAAAAGTGGACCTTTTGTTGGTAAAAGTGAACTAACCCCCCCCCCCTACAAAGGTCCCTTTTTTGGACTGTTTCAAATATTTCATCACCACCAAAAAGTGGACTTTCTTGTCAATATTTCGCTAAATTTTGGACCTTTCTCAAAACAGTCATCAAAGGTGGACCTTTGTGCACCTTTTGTGGAATTTTGTGGGGGGTGTGAGTGCACCCCCCCATATGTAGTATGCATATTGTGAAACCCTTCACACTGATGGTTTCAAATGTTACTGCATCCTAGGAAATAACATATGAAACCACTGGACCTAGTGGTTTAGGATGGACAAAGTTTTTTTCCTTTTCCCCCAATCAGTGGCTTGAATGTAACCATATCCTCTACTGTGATCCTGTAGGATTCCCTAGGATTTCCTGCATGTACAATTATTTCCATTACCAAGAAGCAATGTTTCTGTTTCTTCTTTTCTTTTTTCTACCTTCTTACTATGCTGAAAATAAACGAAGGCACTGAAGGCATTGCCGTCGGTGCCCTAACAGTTGACGTGATGATGCCCTATAATTTTTATCCATTGTTTTGCTATTCTTTTACTGGAATATTGCCTTCTAAATTGCTGTGGGCCCTTCAATAGCTGCCTTGAAATGGGGTGCCTTCAGAATCCCTTTATTTTGACCCTGCTACTATTACTAAGAGTTGATAAGCCAGATATGCAAAGTGTATCCATAGTTAAGATGACCCCACGACTAATTTTTAATTGGGAGCAATTAACAAACTACAGGTGAAATAATACTGAAAAAAAAATTATCACTTTTAATTGAAAATATTCAATTATCTCATTAAAGTTCCCCACCCAAATACAACCTATATTTTTCTCTGTTTTGAAGAAGGCTATCATATTCCAAATTTGGATTTGACTCCAAAATACCATTTTAATGTAGCGGTAATTGTGTGTATTACAAAGAGTACTGTCAAACTATTTTCTGGTTACCGAAAACAGAGTACTGTACAAACTATTTGCAGATTACCGAAAACAGAGTACTGTACAAACTATTTTCTGGTTACCGAAAACAGAGTACTGTACAAACTATTTTCTGGTTACCGAAAACAGAGTACTGTACAAACTATTTTCTGGTTACCGAAAACAAACCATTTTAGCTTGTAGCATCATAACAGAAAAGAACTCGGCCAAAATATCTTGCAGATGAGAAAAATACAAGTTTTCTACTGATACCAAAATCTCAGGTTTGATAGAGCGAATGGTGAGGATCAGGGAGTGCCTCTTAGCATAATTAGCCACCAATTAGCTTTTTGGTGGCACTATTCAAAATTTGTTTGCCCCTTTAATTATACTGGAAAAAACTTTTTTGAATTTTTATTTCAGCAAAGTAATTGTATTTATACCCTACTATGATTGAAAAAACATTTTCTTCCTATGTAAATTACTTGTTACCAAATCATACAGGTTTAACACTAAGTGCCTAAGGGGGTCCATGTGGACCCAGGATTTCGTTTTTTGCGGGTCATGTTTTAACGCTAAATTATTTTTGCCCAAGATTTTATGTAATTGCCTAAATATGAGTTGTGTATATTTGAGTGGAAAAATTAAAATCAGCTATGGTGTTTTTATACCAATTAGCTTAATTAGCCACCAATTAGCTTTTTGGTGGCACTATTCAAAATTTGTTTGGCCCTTAAATTACCAGGCGTACTTGGTTATTTCACAGATGTATTTTTTGTCCTACTATTATGAGCCAAATTTATGGAAGTCTTTCGGGAAAGTAATTTTTAATTTTTGGGCGGGAGAAATTTCTGCACATCATATAAATCGTTTTTGAACTGCCATTTTGAATCTGTATAACCAATTTTCATTTTTTTCCCTGTTATGTGGTCATGTTATATACCCCATCCAGAGGCGGATCCAGGATTTGTAAAACATCAAAATTACCGGGGGCTGAAGACTGAAATTTGTCCAAAATGGCTGATTTTGCAGATTTGGTTGCAGAATTACAGGGAGGCACGCGCCCCCTCCCTAAGATCCTGTGGCCTGCCATCAATGACCGAAGTTGTTTCAAAATTACAATGGCCAAAGTGGTTTTCAAGTGTTAACTTTAACTACTGTAACAGGGTATCAAATATGCAGGTAAGGAGAATAAATTCTTCACTCAAGCAGCAAACGTGTATTTGGCTAGCTTTTGGTTATGCATTTGCTGATACCCAATTCAAATTCCAGCAAAATACCAAATTTGTAAGGAAAAAAAATTGTTGGATTTGCCTTTATCTAACATTTACAAGACACACAAGATTTCTAATGACTGCCTCACTCATTCAATAGATTCTCTGCTACATTCTCTGCTACTTAGACAAAGGATTACTTTTGCTTGTAATCGGACATTTTTTGTTGCACCTACTGGGAAATTGCCCCCTCAAAAACCACCGGGCTGGCTACACTCCTGCCTGTCTTGTTCCAGCTAAAATGTTTCTTGTTTCAGCCCCTGGGGTAACTAGCTTTAGTCCTTGGTTTACACTGCCCATGCCATTTTTTCTTGTTGTTGCAATGCATGTTGTAGGAGAGCATGGCCTAGTGGTTAGGGTGCTTATCTGTGGCACAAATTTCCCGGGTTCGAATCCCGGTGGAACACATGCTGGGATTTTTAAAACCAGGTACTCAATTTGATTTGTTCTGTATACCAGCTATTGATTTAATTAAACAGAATACCACTCTCCTCCACGGTTCCCTTGGAATTGGGTGAATGAATCATGAAAGCATCCCGTCATTCAGAGGGGACGTTAAGCGGTCGGTCCTGCGTACAGAGAGTCGCAACTGTACATCTACATCACAGCCAGTTTCAAATAAGAGTAGGGTGAAAATCCCTGATTGTTCCCAATCCACTCCCAGCCTCAAAAGCGGGCCATGTAAGGAGCGTCCATATCATGGATACACACAGAACCGGATCAGCTTACGCAGCTCAACAAATCCTCACACCACTGGCTACAAGCCATTAACAATGACTTGTGGATATCAAAGAAGAATTGCATGCTAAAATAGCCTCAATAGATTTCTTTTGCTTTATTGATGCATTGTGGCTATTGTGTCATCTTTTCATTTTTCTTTTCAAGTTGAAAAAATGCTGGCTTTTAAAACAGCCTCGCTTTAACTACAAGGGGGTGCCTTGCTTCCGATTCACCACCATTATTATACCACTAGGCAGTCCCCGGGTTTCACGATCACCTGGATGACCTTGTTGTGATCTCAAAATTTTCGATATCAACAATCGACCCAACCAAGTTTCATGTCCATACACCAACATTTACCCCATTTGACCTCCTTTGACCTTGAATGACCCCTGATGATCTTTGATCCACTAACCAATACAAACTAGGTCTTCGGACGGTCAAGGGCCACCCACCCACCAAGCTTCAGGAACGTGCGACCTTCGGTCCCCGAGAAAATAGCACAGTTAGACAGACAGACAGCATGACAGACAGACAGACAGACAAACAGACTGACCACCGGTATTACTATGCAAAGGGCTATTCTGCACTTTCTGACTACATCAATCAGTATGTTTGCTATTGAAGTAGTAATCTGCAGAACATTCCAAAAGCTTAAGACTCTGAAAAGTGAGGCTGTCCTCCTTTTACAATGATTGAATTTCTCTTAAAGTGCCAGCACTTTGCACTAATTTACTCAGTTTTTTCACTAGATTGAATAAAGCTTTATGTGGCCTTATGTCTTATAATTCAGTATGTCAGAGAAGTGTTCTTTGTTTGAACTACTTCATACCTAGGGCGACTCCTAGATCCTCCTGACCCATTTCTGCTGATGCTGCACGAGACTGGTTAATTTTTCTAAGCAGTGTATTTCTTTAAATTTTGCAAGATGCAAGCAATAACCCTTACTAACTGATACTTGCAAATGGATTTTTACCAGGAACACATAAGGAAGTAACTAATTGAATTTGTGAACATTCTTTTGCTACAAAATATGGTCATTTATGTGCCTATTTGTGAAGTTGTATAGCTGTGTCAATTTAATATTTGTTTCACAGTTTAACCTGAATCTGGAAAATATGTTATCATATGTTTAGAATCAAATATTTGACGAATACTCTTTGTGGTGTCAAAGTATTCAATATCAAATAAAAAGGTACTAAAACTGTGTACTTTAGGTTTGGCAAATCATTGATTTCTCAATCTTCTTAATGTTCAGTATTGTCAAAACCACAAACAGTTAAAGAGACACTGGCACATTTGAAAAATGCTGCACCCTCAAGATTTTTCACAATTGTTATTTTGCATGGTTGAAAAGCTTTTATAAAACATTAACCCTCACCTGAAATGATTAAAGGGACACAAGAAGATTTTTGGAAAGTGCACCCTAATTTTTTTCGAAACCAGGATTTTTGCATATTTAGAATGCTTAGCAATGTATTAAATTACACACAAAGTGAATAAGCCGGAAACACCGTCTTTGCGTAATAAAAAGATTTAGTATTTGAGAGTCCTGAACCAATGGAACAACTAATGGATGAGCGTAGACACGTACATGGTGCAATTTCCCGGCTATTTCATATTGGAAAGACGTTTCCAGCAGCTGTTGAATTATTATCAGAGATCTCTGATATCAATCAAATATTTTAATTACAAAATTCCTTCTTTTGCGATACATAGAGAATTTTGAGCTCTACCATCACATGTATTGTTTACCAGTCATACCAATGCAACTGTGCAAAAAATCTCAAAATATCTTGAACATTTGATGCGCTCTTCAAGAAAATGTGCTGTTATTGTCTAGACCAAATCACTACCATTGTCTTGTCATATTTTTACAGAAGTAGCAAAATACTGCTTTCACCTACAGCAACAATTCTCAAAATTGACTTTGCTGAACAGAGCGTTGAATTTGCCTGATGAAGCCATGTCAGTTTCTCTTCTCAATGCCCTATTTTTATGGTTATTTAACTGTCATTCTTTGTTGGTAAACCTCCCAAAATACTCTTTTCTCTCTGTAATTGTAACAGAGCACTTGAGATCCAATCCATGTGTAATACCAGCAGAAGTTTCCCATTAGACAGCTCTGTCTGCATGCACCACTTACGTGCTCTAAGTAGACGTTTCCCATAGGGCGGAATAAAAAATTGATGCTTTCACTTTAGTAAAGGCCAGAGAGCAAAATAAATAATTGAAATGAATCTGTAGGGTCTCCTCCTCTTAAATCGCATTACTGTATACCAGATTTGACATCAAGAACACAAGTACTTACTATTTAAGTATGGATGGTTTTCTAGACGTATGCATTTAATCATTTATATGAAACCTTTATCTCTAGTTTGGTTAAGGGATTAGCAGCGATAATTGAAGAGAAGCGAAAATGTGTAAATACATTTTTTTAACTATAAAATCAGGATAAGTGTGTACAATTCCATATAACTGCTTTAATGTAGAAATCAAACCACCAAATATGAAAAAAATGAAGTATTTTTGAGGAATTTGTCAATACTGTCCTTTCTGGCAAATAGACATACAGTGATGGCATCTCAAAATCTACACTAAACAGCTGACTGTGGTTTACAAACCAGTACACAATAAACAAAGATCAACAATGTTTGTGTTTGAGGTCAAAGTGTATTGATCATGGTGCACAATATATGCTTAACTCTGGGATAGTCACCGGGAAATGGCTTTTTTTGATCTCAAGTTGGAATTTTGATACCACGTAAGAAATTACAGAATCAGATAAAAAGTACTGCCTTGTCTTTAATATGCGGATTTCAAACCAACCACCTGCAGGTTATGTTCGCATACCATGTCAGTAACAAAAAATACAAAAATATGAATTTTGATGGTTATTTTTTGATGTTTTGGATTACAATTAGCAAATCGCTGCCCAATCCCTTAAGGCTTTTACTTTTGCTCCAGTTCCAATTCAACTTTATCATGAAAGGCAAATTGTCAAACCGACCAGCGCTGACTATGATAGTGAGCAGATTTGCCAGTACATACTTTAAATCACCTCTTCAAGGGGATCTTAAGGGTTCATAAGGAGTCATTGCTAGATTTTTTGTCATCAATGTGTAATGGTAAATGGAAATCACCTGCTATTAGGTGGGAGTGCTGTAATCGTACACATTATCTACACCATAGAGGAGTGCCAAATCGTGGGAAACACATTTGTCAATGGGAATGAATTTTGGCCATGAAAACAGGTTAGAACCGAGTTGGGGTTGGTTTTTCGTATTGAAATGCGTTTCCCACGATTTGGCACACTCCACAACTCTTCCTAACATGCTAATATTACATAGTATTGAAGGGGGTTTATTTTCTAAAACTGGGGATTTAAAACAGAATCATTTGGGTGTGTGTATTTAAGTGTTAGGGTAGCTTGATGTGTTCACTCAGAAATAAGCATGATTGAGCTATCCCAAATGAAATTTTGGAGCTTTGGATGTGTGATTATCTTTTTGATGTAACATTTTCAAAGTATTGAAGGGGGTTTATTTTTCTCAACTGGGGATTTAAAACAGAATCTTGGGGTGTGTGTATTAGGGGTTGGGTGAGTTGATGTGGTTTCCACTCAGAAAATAATGCAGATTGAGCTATCCCAAATGAAATTTTGAGCTTTGGATGTGTGATTATTCTTTTTGGATTTCAAAGTTGACTATAATTAGGTTTGTATTTGTATTGGTCTTGCTGAGTCACACCGTAATCCTGGCCACTGCGGCAGGGAGTCTGGTTGGTTGGTGGTGGGGTGGGGGGTTAGATGGCGTATCGCGTCCGTGTATTAAGCGTACGCGCAGTACGCTCTTATGGAGTACTTAGGACTCTCGCAGCCTTCGATGTTATCTTTTTTTCCTTTTTAGTTCGTGGGTGTTACCGTAGTGTGTAATGGTGCGTTGTGTATGAATCCCGGTAGCTTTTTTTGTTTAGGAGGTGTCCGTTACAGTCTTTTTGGCTTTTGGTCACCTCCCCATGTTGTCCAGTCGGCCATGTTGTCTTGTACGTATGATTATTGCCATGGAGGAAATAAAGAAAAGATTTGAGATTTTGTACTCGGAATGAATATGTGTGCCCTTCATAGACAGGTGTTATGTTGAATCATGAATTCAACATGCTACTCCAGAAGAATTACTTACCACCTGCCTATGTGAAGACATACCTCAATTCCAGTTGTGCCTCGGGTAGAATTTGTATGGAATAGCTTTCAATAGATGGAAAAGGCTTGGCAGTATCAATTTTTGGTCAATGCAATTCATAAAAAAATAGGTGATGAAAAACTTTGTCTTTTTCAGTGCATGACAACTGTGTCTACCTCTACTTGACTTATGACCGCCATATTTAGGCCAAGAAAAAAAACAAGGGGTCTCAGAAGACCGCGTCATTAGGTGTATGCGCGAGTAGTTTGTCATAAAAGCTGGACTAACACTGGTTATCACTATGTGACTTTTAATCTCCTCTGCATAAGGATAGTATCAGAATACACTGACAGACATAATTTGATTATAACTTCATAAGAAGCCTTTCATCCTTGCTATATTTTCAGTATGGCCCAAAATGGTCAATAATTGTTGACAAATGGAGCATAAATTCCCATTCCTCCACCAGAAATTTGAGATAATGTAGATGTCTCATTTGCTTAATGATCCTGCTCCAACACTTTGTGAGTAAGATACATCAATGAACAGGTTGATTGTGCATATTGACTAGTGTTGCCTGGTCAGGAAGAGTGTGAAGAAAAGAGTTTGGTGGTCGACCAACCAGATATATGGCAAGGCAGGAGGTATTAAATAGATAATTTGGCTCGATGCGGTAAAAATAAAATAGAGTTTTTCAAGGTTATATTATGAAAGTAGTTTGCTCTGTAGGAGCTTCTTCAACTCATTTATATGGAATTGTTCAAACAAAATGGTTGGTCTTTCCTTGCAGCAGGTTCATGGATACTTGAGCTCCAATGGACCAGGCCGGATAAGTATGGAGCGAGTTGAGCTAGTGGATCATAAAACCACCTTTCAAATTGTATAACATCAAGTATAGGTGCTGATCCAGACAGTCCGCTAGGCCTGTCACAGCAAACACATAGACTATTATCCTCAATATTAAATACCTGGTAATATTGGTATTAAGCCTTTGGATAGTTGTATCTTAAGTATAAAAAACACTTAATTAAAATAGTGTTCAGTCTCCCAATACCCAGTCTCCTTGATATGTAGCCCCGGGATACGTACACAGTACTAAAGGTATCCAAGATGGTGCACTTAATAGGTTCAGTTTTCACAAAAGAAATTACTGAGACATGGTCCACATTTTGAAGAAAACAATGCCTTTGCCTTGGGTGAGGTTTCCCCCAAAGAGCCTCAAAGCCCATTGAGGATGTAAGGTGTCTGAGGCCCACATAGAGCCCTGATGATGGGGCACCGGGTAAGACTATGTGAGAGAAGTGGGACTCTTAACATCCAATACAAGAGAAAGCGAGAGAACAAACCCCAATACCAAGAAAACAATAGAGATGCCTACTTCTTCACAAGTTTTGTTTTAGTTTAGTGATACCAAAGTTTTAAATCCGGTTTGTCCCGTGACCGAGGGTGGCCGGATTCACCTCACTCAGCAATATGCTGTGTGAGGAATTTAGTGGAGCAAAAGATAAGTGACCGGATGCCCTACCTGACGTCAATCCACAGTTTTCGGCGGTGGGCCTAGCCTTGGGCAACCACGCCCCCAGAAAGGCAGAATTTGCTGGATGGCCGCCATAGATCTGTGTGGAGCTGACGGCCTTGAGGTAGATCTTTCTTTCATTTTACCAGGGTAAAAAAGCTACCCTTCCTCATCAGAAATCGATGGGGTGACGGTGTAGCCGCCGACAACTCGGCCCTGGGACAGGTAGCACTGGTTACCAGGATACCAGTGCTGGCCCTCAAAGGAAACCTGACCTGGAATCATTGAATCATTATTAATTTTTCCAAGGAGCTGGCTAGTGCACGCATAACATGTGTTAGAACTGTAAGCAACCTGTTTATAGAAAGAAAAACTTGAATATAGGTCCCATGGATATACTCCAATCAATCTTCTCGAGTCAGTAGTCAAGCATTTAGACAGTGTTGCGCGAATTCTCGCCCGCTTATACGCGTGTGTGCGTACATCAGCGCTTTAAATCACGCTCGTGATTTAATACTGCGACTATGCTTACACACTGACGTCACCTGACTCGAGGTAGGCACTTCAGTCACCTGGAGTAATCGGTGACCGACACCACTGCAAACAGCGCTTGTGCGTTATATCACCAACTCTTGCAGTTTTCCCCAAAACAAAAGTATGTCACAAAATAATGCTGCAACCGATCAGTTATCCTTCAAATATACCATGATGATATCTTTATCTCATATCCTCAAACCGTATGATAACACATGGTCAACCTTTCATTTATGGCGAAATATCCATTGATAGGCGATTTCAAGAAACCGTCCACTTTGCTGCTTTGCTGCGGCGGTTCCATTGAAAGCACAGGTTATTATAGCCTTGACACTCCGGCACCACTTTCGGAGGCCTCCGTAATACCGCGAAATTAGATTTATGATGAAAATGGAATCCGTTCCACTATGATTAGCTGGATCGCTTCGCCGACAAGATTTCCTGGAAGTTCCGATGATGAGCTTCTCAGACATTTTGATATTTTCAAATGACCACCGAGTGGCAACAGAGCTTGATTTTTGAATTTTTTTTAACATCATTTCATGTTTCAGGTACGAAGTATAATAATTTTTGCAATCATATCAGTATGTACAATTCTTTACCTGTGTAAAATCCATATTTTCCCCGTAATAAGTTGGTGCGGATTTGCCCCGAAATAATAAATTAGATGCAAACACAATTCTCGCCATTGCATCGTATAGGCACGTACGTTGTGATTGCCCAATTCTGAGTTGGACATCGAACACGCTCCTGTTTATGTTTGACCATTTTCGTCACTTTCTAGTGGGTTTAAAAGAAATAGCTTGTGTATTTCATCAGTTATTAATAACCCAATTTATAGTATGTTTGTAAAGGATGTATTACCCATCAAATTAATGCCTCTTAATTGGCTTTAAAAAGTGGCGAACGCTGCGATCTTTATCTTTAATGTCAGTGGTGACCATCAAGTGCCCAAATTCGCCCCAAACGCACCCAATTATGTATTATAATAATGCGGAGCGCCATGAAAAAAACAAAGCCCAACAAAATTAGATTTGGCACAATATCAACAATGAATACTTTTGCACTGGATCGAGTGCCTTGGTACTTCATTTCATTTTAAATTGTAGTTAACGTATGTTTCCCCCACCCCAATTTATTCTTGTTTTTGTTCTATTTCTTGTTTCCTCCTTCCCCTCGGAAACTGTCCCGATTCTCAGTCGGCAAGTCCAGAAGTCGACATAATTATGCTATCCTGCAATTTAAACTTATCTACCATGTACAGCGATTATTAAGAATTGTGAATTGGGAATGAGAAATGTTTAAAGATAACAACATTTATAGGAAAATATGCCAGAGTATAAAAGTATAAAGCAAACAGAGTATGACACTAGGACTTATGTTTGGCAATGTATCGGGATAAAGATCTGCAGTTTGAAGAGTGCTACCTTATGTGAGGATTGATATAATTACTTTGTAAAGAAATGGTTAAAAAAAAATGAAATTCATCATTTTATGAGAATATGCAAATTAGTATAGAATCCAGCACCAATAGGGAAATATTAAACTCATCCGGTAAAAAAAGTTGTTAGAACCACTACTCAACTCAGTGTTAAAATATGCGTCTATATTACAATGTATTGTTTTGACTGCTGGTCCATTTTTAAATGAAGGCGAGAACTTGCCTCTCTCAATCCTACCCTTCCCACACCCCCTATCAATCAATGTTGGGAGAAGTGCCAAGGATGTTGATACATGAGTGGCTCAAACATTGAATAGGGGAGATAGGGGAACATTTTTTCAAAGGACGTGCATTATGTTTTCTACCCATTTTTTCCCGGATTGTGGTGCGCGAAGTCGAAAAAAAATCATATAAATTCCATTTTTTACCATAAAATGAAAAACGGATAAAGATATTAACACCAAATTTTGCACATTACACACAAGAAAATTTTGCTTTTGAGTCTTTTTTGATACATAAATATCTGCCTGCTTAGTGACCCGGCACATCATATCAATTATGTTCATATTTGGTCCTAGTAAAAGAAGGCGATAAGGCCATGGCAGTGATTAAGTTAATAACAAAATCAATACACCTGAGCCATTTACCCTCTTACACAAACTTATATTAAAAATAATTACAAAAGGAATGATAGAGACTCGAACTCACGACACTGTGTTTTTCTTGCTGTAAGTCTGACAGACTTACCGCTAAAGCCTATTGGCTTAACTCATTCCACTCCGGGACTTTTAAACATACATCGCATTACATACATTGTGATCAATCATTGCCACCGCACAGTTTCACTGTTATGTGTCTCAGGTTATAGAACTGTGACACTACAATGTGGCTAAGGGTAAATTGTTTGAAGTTTACAGATTGACCCGTGCATTTTTTGTACATTTTTTTTTTACCGTATCAGTTTAAAAGATTTATTCATGGTTGCTCTTTTTTTTCCTTTTCCTTCCTTTCAATGGTAAACTGTTGTGAAAACGCCTAAACTTTAACAGTCTTAAGCAGAAATCTGGATTATTTCATCGCCCCATTCATGCATTTATCTCAGTTAATATGGGAAATAATGTTTGGTCATAGTTAAAATCAATGAAATATTAGATCATTTCTATGGTAATTGTTCCAACCACTGTACCGTTTTAATAAACCTAATTGTAAAGTGTACATTTCCACGATGCAGAATCAACAGAGTTTGCAAGTGGCTAACTCGATAAGATCAGACTCAAGAATAACTATCATGTTCGAGAGCCCCTGTGATCCTTATTTTTAAATTTTTTGGGTATGTAAAGAGTTAGCAAACGAGTTAGTGAGTGAGTGAGTGAGTGTTTTTTTTTTTTTTTTAATTTTATTATGTCTTTTTTCAATGAATTCCCAAAAGTGATACATTAATTTATTATTTTTGTCAATTTTTTCTTCAATTAATAAATTATTTCAGTAATTTAATATAATTGTGTGTGTTATATAGGCATGAGTACAGTATGTCCTGTTTGCAATGGAATTCCCAAGGTGATAACAGTAATTTATTATTTTTTATTTTTGTCAATTTTTTTTCCTTCAGATTATAAGAAATTATTTCATTAATATTAATATAATAAGCCTAAATTAATACTAATTTCATTGAAGAAAATAGCACTAATTTGCAAACTGTCTTTAGTTTCTGGCTCTTCTCTTTCTTATTGGCCGGTGGTGCAGCCTCTGTAAGTCTCTCTTGATTGGAATGAAAATCGTCAAGGGTTTCGTGTGTTTAGCGGCATTCATAGAACTTCGAGGTTTGTCTACGTTTTTGCAGTATTCCACGCAAGTCCACCTTCGGCACTTATAACAGTGGCCGTACCCTAATTAGAAAAAATGTTATGAACTCTAGCCATTGAATCGTACGACTCACACGCAACTAAATGGAACAAATTACAAATTGAAAGTCTTTTAAGGTTAAACTTTCTTTAAAATTCTTCCGATCAAAGAAGTAACGTACAATATGTTAAACCTGTATAATTCATCACACGAATATTATTTTCAGTGACCATGTCCTAAAGAGGTCCCATATTTGGTAAAAATCTTTCTGGAGTAAATGCGAAGGTATATTAGTATTGCTGAAAATTTGGTTTTTAAAATATCTGTATCCATCAAAAGTTATGACCCCAAAATAAATTAGATGAAATATTTTGCATTTCGTCTCAGACAATCCGAGAAAAAGTTGTTAAACACTAATCACTCAGTTGTTTTAAAATATGCGTCTATTTTTACAATGTATTGTTTTTGACTGATTCAGGTTGTAAATAAGGGCGAGACTTGTCTTCTCAGCCTAACCCTTCCCCACCCCCTATCAAATCAATTTGGGAAAGAAGTGACAAGGATGGTTTGAGTACATGAGGTGGCTCAACATTGACTAGGGGAAGAGAGGGGAAAATTTTTCAAGAGACGTGCATTATGTTCTAACCATTTTTTCCTTTTTTTTTCCCGGATTGTATCAACTATTACTAGATGGAATTGATAAGATGAATATCCCTGCAGTTAGAAGAGGCTAATCAATTTATTTGAGATGTGGTTATTTTTTAAGAATTGTCTGAAAATCATAAAATATACCAATTTTTAGAGGGGAACTGGTGTAACTAAGTAATAAATTTACAGCGAAGCATAGTGGTGAAGCTATTACTGTTAACGTGTATCAGGATGATATCCTGTAAGTTGGAATGCTCTCACTAATACAATGTACAGAGAATTGAGATATTGGTGTAATTTTGCACAAAAAAGGCCTTAAAAATAATGAAATTTAAACCCATTTTTTTTATAAAAGTGGAAACGAGGAGATTTCACATATCAGGCCGGTGTCCCTAAAAAATCTAAAGTACTGGATTTTTTGGTCGCTGATGTAAAGCTTTTCCATCAAAATATCCCCATCTGAGGATTCACTGAGAACTTTTCTTTGGTACAAGAATTGTGGAATTTCTAGCAGTAATTTTGTATAGGAGAATATCAAAATTCAGCCTGTTTTACATTGAAATATAAAGCAAATCATAATGACCTTTCTTCTTCTTTTAAACATTTAATGTAGCCAATACAAGATAAGAAATATATTTAGTGTCTAATCTATATGAATTACTATTATGACACAATATTTGGTGGCCCAAAAATCTCTGTTGCACCTTTAATTACTTATGCAAATTAGATCCATATCATCAAATATGTGTTTCATTATAACGCTGGCTTATATCAGGAAGAAATGCTGAAAATTTTGAGTCTCTATCTTATTTGGCTTTGAAATATAAGTGTTATGTACATACAGATGCGTTTGATGGTGCCATTAGAAAATAAAGAAAATAAGACTTGACCCTTGGGCTCTCCCAATTGCTTTCAATGTAGTGAGTAGACTAAAATTGGAATAGCTGATCTGCGCAACCGTGTATCCGATTTTGAAATTCCAAACGCGTTACGTACTGCTGGCTGCAAGTTCTCTCCTAAAATGGTATGTATTTAAAGTCTCTAGATACAAATATAAATTTTCCAATCTGAAGTTGCCTACTCGGGAACATGAAAATCACTACAGTTGCAAATATTCAGAATTGGAATAAAAAACCAAAAGGCCCACAGACCCATAATGACCAGAATGGCAAGAACGCAAGCCAACATCTCTTGTTGGAAGAGTTTGTTGTGGTCGATCCAACAATAAAAGATTGTTTGGTAAAACACGGAGACAGGAATAGTACTGCCTTATTTTATTCTTTTCCATAATATTGATGGATCGATTTGATTAATTGATTGATGTCCTTTCTGACTTTGGAGATGACCATTAACCTCACCATAGCGCTGGCAACACATATTCACCCCCGAAAATGGGTGGTTTATAGCTAGGAGTGGACATACGCGGCATAGCTCACCCATAAAACAAACATTAGGGAAGCCCTTTACAGCAGTTAAAGAAGTGCGCAAATCAAAAAGTATGATCACTGCACCTAGCGAGCCATACAAACAACCTTCAGCGTTGTATCAAATGTTTTAATTTTTACGACATTGTGCCTTCGATACTTTTACCAAAAGTCTAGATGTCCTCAGTACTATTCAAACCTATTAAATCAATAAAGCACAGTACTTGTTGAGGAATATTTAGGCATTGTAAAAAGCAGTTTTTTAACATAAATGTGTACTTACAAATTTTGGGTAAGGAGGTGTGCTGATCCTGTTGAATGCCTTCCACATTCCAAGCCACCTTGACAATAGATTCCTTCATTCAAAGGAAACTAGGCGAGACTTCTCGTTGAAACCTTTGGGTGGCTGATGGAGACTACTAAATGACCGTCGCCGATTCCTGAAAAGGTATACAAAATATGTGATTTGTTAAGTATAAGTCCATTTATTTGAATCACAGATCCCTTTGTATTTCTAACTGGACTCTGCACTCACTAACTTTGGTATTAAACTTAAAATAAAAAAGGAGACTCCAATCAATTCAAAACGGGCTGCAATGACTCTATTTAAGTCAACCCGGAGGGACCACATAACACCATTATTAAACAACTCCACTGGTTACCTGTTATGGAAAGGATCATTTTCACACTCCTTACACTAACATATCAGTGCAAAATGAGCTGCACCCATATACTGATAAACTCTTATTCAATGTCACACTCACAAACTCTCAACACCCAATGTACTTCGAACCCATGCTGACAGCAATCTTCTCGTGTAAAAAAGAACATATCATCTAACCGGTGACAACCTTCCGCCTTCAGCAGCCATTTTTTATGGAATAAGTTACCTGCAACAAGGCGTATTCCTCCAAACCTAACCATTTTCAAAGCAAAATTGAAAAAAATAAAAAACTTAAAATTTCCAAATTAATTACATGTATATAGTTGTCTATATTTTTTAAGGGGGGATTTTTTTTTAATCTTGGAGGAAATTTTACTTTAAGATTTATGTATAATGTTGTACTGTAAGACCAATGTAAAGCGCTTTGGGCTCATTCTTAATGCTCAGGCGCTATATAAATATCTTTATTTAATTATTATTATTAACAGTGTTGTATATGAATAAAACAAAATCACATCCTGCAATCTAAGTGAGTAACCCAACTGCACTCGTGATCCAATGTTTTTCATTTGATGTTTTTTGTCCCTCACATTGAAACATTAAATAAATTTCATTAAATGGTCCATCTGTTTGCCTTATAAATCCTCCTGGTTCGAGAGAGTCGACATCGCACACTGCTGGGATGTCTGATGAATTACAGACGATATATAGATCTAAGCATTACTAGATATTGCTGCTTTATATCAACTGCAGTCTATATCTATGTCCCCGCAATTATGTCAGACAGCTCATTATCTCTAGTCCTTAACGGGTGCACCGAGAGATTTTCAGGTATTCGAAATTATGTAAATTACAGATTAGCCACGCGATAGATTTCTTACTTAGTATTTTTGCTAGTGAGAATAAAAGTGAAAACAAAGGAAAATTTTTTTTTTTTTTTTTTTTTTTTTTTTTTTTTTTTTTTTTTTTTTTTTAAATAAATTGACAATTTTTACATTGGTTTTGTACCCAAAGAAAACATTTTACCACAACTATAGGCTGGGACCCACGGCCCTCACAATTTGGAGGACCCTTGCTCGGAAAGATTTACGATTTTTGAGTTCAGATTCATTTAAAACCAACCATTTTGGGATATTGAAAAGTTCTGTTGTAAAATCTGAATTTCTGTCATTCCGACTTCTGCCTGTTTTAGATAAAGGGTCAGTGCGCATGAATATTGTGTCCAATTTTTAAGGTTTTTTTTTGTTGGGGTAACATATTCAGGATTAGTTGCTTTATTTATCTGTGAAGGCGGCCAAAGTGTAAATAAAGTGTAATATACAGTACAACACTTATGACGTTTTGTTTATTTTATTCACTTTACCATTTCTTAACCAAGAGTCAAAGGTCAAACACGTTTCTTTTCCATACTGAATTTTAATACATTACTAAGCTCGTCCACAAAACATATTTGACATTCACTTCCCTACCATCTGAAAGTTGATATGAATTTTCCTTATTGTTATTAGTTTTATATAATCCTATTGTTGAGTTAAGGTCCCCATGTTGTCATATTTTTTTATAGGAGCGGTCCATTATTTAAGACAGGGAGGAATGGAGGATTTACACTTTTTTTCGCGTCGAAAAATTTGCGTCCCCCTTCGATTCCCCCCCGTTTCAAACATGTTTGCATTTTCCCCCGCTGATTTATAGAGTTTTCCATCAAAGTTCAGTTCCCCGCTCCCTTGACTTAAAATGTTTATAATACTTCCGTTTCACACCTCTTGCTTACAATTTTCTTTCGTATTCCCTAGCTCAAATCCACCATTTCCCCCTGGCCTAAATAACGCCCCCTAAAGTTCCCGCCCACTTGCTAGAGAGTCTTTTTGAGTTGTTTCACAATTTAAGGTGATACATTGCGGGTTACACGATTTTGGCATTTACAGCACACCCAAATATTTGCCCGATTTAGGCTCATATGTGCAGAAGGTTCCTGTCTATGCAACTATAGGAGTCAGGAGGTGGGCGGTACGTGCCCCCGAAATAAAAAGGAAAAAAATTACTCCTTAAACATGAAATGGTCCCGAAAAATCTGCACCCATTTTTAAAAAATTGCCCCCTAAAATCATGCCCAAGTCTGAAAATCACCCTTAAAAACTCTTGGCTTACGACCCCGGTGAGAGCTGCTTAGCCCTAGTTACCATATTCCCATCTGGTGGATTCAAAGTGCTCACCTTCTGACACCTACCTCCCCCAATCTGGAACATTCTACACGCACTATGTAACTCTTTATTAGATATCAAGAAGACCATCCCACGTGGCTTGTCGCCGCAGTTATATCCCATCCTGGGAATGAAGAATTATACACTTTACAATAGAATTCTTGAATTCAGAACCCGGAAAGAAGCGACTCTAAGGCTTTCATATCTGATAAACTGCTTGGATAGGAAACGTCTAGCCCTGGGAGGAGAGGGTCCATGGAATTGACTGACTTCACCTCATTCTAGCAGGCAGGCCTGGAGAACCAAAACCCGCCTCCCGCCAGAGTTTCCAAAACATCGAAATGTTCTGTGTCTGCCAACTAATTGCGAGCAACTCCTCCTCGCAAATGGTCGTGTCAAGGATATTGTAAGGATCGCGCACACTCGCTCTGTTGAAGAAGAGATTACCAATCTTCGTCGAGCCCCTGGCCGTGACGGGTTCGCTTTCAACTACACCCCTTCTCACTAGCTGAGCTTACCTCTGCTATGCAGCCAACTAAAGAGTGGAAAAGCCCAGGGCCTGATAATATAACCACGGATTTCCTGATGCACTGTGGCCCACATGTCTTGAATGGCTCAGGAGTTCTATACACATGTTGCCTGCCTTACCAACAGTCCTTACCACGATCTGGAGGAGGGCTACCAATCATCGCACTCCCCAAACCTAAACAAGCCCAAGAACTATACCGCCCAATATCACGACTGTGTGTTTTCCTCAACTCCTTGATCCTGGGCCGTCTGTAGCCAGTTTAGCGAATCCCATCTGCCGAACCAGCAGGATTTTGGCCGTGGCCCGAGCACTGTCCAACAGATTGTAAAACTCACAAATGATATTGAGGAGAGCTTTCATCAAAAGTGTCGTAAGGCAGGCATCATCTTGGTAGACCTTACGGCAGATATGATACAACGTGTGGCCCCAAGTGCTTGACCCTTAAGCTTCGCAGACCATATTTCCGGATCGCCACATTGTAGCAATTCATAATTATGTAACAATGCTTTCAAACGTAGCATGTTCTTACGACCAGTGATGGGCAAAGCAGTCGACTGCATCGTCTAAGGAACAGTCCCACAAGGATCAGTATGGCTCCCATGCCGGATTAACTTGTATATTCAGCGACATACCTCAACAACATCTATACAATATGGCTACGCCGATGAATCTTATTGCCCTTCTTCACTTGGACAAACTGACTGAGTAGAAAGTATACTTCTCAGATAGGCCATACTTGTCAGCATATCTCAAGACCTTAGACTCAAGCTAAGTAAAGCTAAACGATCTTGGAATTAGCGCACAAGATGCCGACTTCACATTGTTGAAGAGAGACCGCCAAAGCTTTGGATGCACTCACTCCTTATTATGAGAAAACCACTTATCGTGCAAATACATCTAAGACACAGTGTGTGCTTTCCATCATCTAGCCAACGTGAAGCCACACGCCAGCTTAAAGTTACACTGGTCTGGACTCCCCTGGAGCACTGGGGGGGAATAACCCTGTCTACCTAGGAGTTACCTTGGACCGCACTGGTGTATATAATGTTCACTCCATTTTTCTGTTTAGTTTGCTCTGATGATGGCACTCGCTAGGGTTTCGAAAGCCCCCTCAGCCCTTCAATTTGTATGCCTCTAGGGAAAGATTTTTTCTACTCATGTTTACCGCAACCTAGATTACCAAGTAGTTTCAAATCTTACTATATAATAGGTTCACTAGAGTCTCCTTGTGGAACGAGACTTGCCACAACCAAGTAACATCTAATTGTATTGAACCGGGTGAGCATCTCCCACCTGGAGCTGACTCCTCATTGCTGATGGCGATGCCCCCGCACAATAGATATTAAGAACCAGAACGGCCGATCTAAGGTTTCCTTGCAGAAGTGGTGCTATCTGGAAGCATATCAGGATACTACGGGATTGTGGAACAGCACCCGCGCAATGGAACACCTCTTGGTTCTGCCATGCTGGAGGCAAACAATGACACAACAAGGACCTGCGGAATTCAGTGAGCAGACAGACATTGTACCCATCTCTGGAGGGATCATATGAGAGGAACCACAGTGGATTGGACACGATTAAAGAAGAAGAGACTTAGTTTTAAATTTCCGAGTCAACATTATTAATTTTTAATATATAACTTGTGCCAAATCAATTTATGTGAAGTCCATGTGCACACAGTGATGTAACTTTTCAATTACCAAAGGCAATTAGATATCCAGTAAGTTTTTAAATTAACCCGGCATCAAAATGATGGATAAGTGATGCTATTTTCGTATGTAGTAACGGTGTCCCACTTGTAAAATTTTCAAACAAAAATGCCAATTTTTATTTTTTTCATAAAAACACATGTCACAGGCTAGCTCGACAATAATTAAAAGGTGCCAAATCTAACATAAGTATACTATCTCTAAATTGTGATGGTGGCTAAGTACAAATGGACACCATGTTATTACGTAAATTTCATCCACCATTCATAATTAATGCTGGGTATAAAAGTTGCTCATTACGGGTATCTTCTCATTGATTTTTCTGATGAAGGGAAGGTTCAGTCCAACAATGACAGTGCATAAGACATCCTCATTGTAGTTTATTTTTTTTTTCACTCCATGTCCCACTTTGTAGCCAGATGTTATCCATAACATTATGTTGAACAGGGAGGGGCAAGCAACACTCCCTGGTGGTAGACCATTCTTGAGCCTACGACATCGGCTATTCTTCGCTCCTAGCTGAACAAAGAACATCCTGTTGCCAGCAATCCTCGGAAAAGCTCAGTCAAGCGGATTGTCCTTGGTAATTCCAGGATCTTATGGAGTAAGAAATCTGTGATTAACAGTGTTTCGTATTGCTGCTGATAGGTGGACGAACACAGCTCCGGTACCATACCCTTCTCGAACCATTCTCAATGTGTTGGTGCGTGGTGAGTACTGGCTTTGTTGTTGTTTGCCTGGCCGGAAACATGCTTGTTCTGGATATAAGGTGTTCGCGCATTCTCAATGAGTGCCCCAGATACCTTTCGTCCACGGTGGCTATAAACCTTTCAAACCCCCAACCAATCAAACAGTGGCTGGCTCCACCAAATCACCACATATTAGTGTACGCAAGAAGACTGTATTCCATTTACGAGTATAAAAGTTGATTAAAATGCCAAGTCGATCATTGCTATGGCAAGCTTGGGTTCGAAAATGTTTCAGAAGTATCCATATTACCCCATGCGTAGGGCAGTATGGACCACTCGTATTTGCAATAGAGACGGGGTATGGAGACTTCACAGAGAGCCACGTTGTATGGCAAGTAAACGTTAAAGGTCATAACGAGTTGCTTTCGACACGTGGTACGTATAATTGCCCATCCATTCTAGGTTCTACACAGGCCTAGGAATCTAGGGGTGTGTCCATCCCAATTAAAGCCGTACACAAAGGACCAATCCAGCCTGTAGCCGTTTGGAATTAGTAGGTGGGTATTGTTGAGATTTGATACATGTACTCATACAATTGGGTAAGGTCAGTGACTATATTGGCTATGGTAAACAACCTCCAGGACGAGCTCAAGAGAAAAGGAAATGTTTAAATTGCAATATAATATTTCTTTGATTTTCAGGAAACTACCTTCGTTTATAGCTGGCAAACTAATGAATTATAGTTGTTGAATGATGGTCTTCACGTAGCCAATAGAAAGGGCAAATCCTACCATCCTTAGTTAAACTTATAAGGGGTCCATAATGCCATTGGGGCCATCATATAACGTACCCTCTTTACCCTGTATAGCATCAGATCTTCTCTTATCGTGTCCAAACGCGTGCTTCTCAATGATTCAGCCAAGAGATGGTTACAAACCGTCTGACGCTCGCTGAAGTTCGCTGCATGTGCCTCCAGCAGTGGGCAGCCCAAGAGATTTTCCATTGTTATGTGGGGCTGTTCCACAACCAAGCGTTGTGTCCTGATCGGCTTCAGGGTGCCCCACTTCGCAAGGACCTTAGCTCGGCCAATTCTGGTCTCAATCTGTTGAGCATCGCCATTCAGCCCAAGAGGGGTCAGCTCCAGGTGGAAATGCTCACCCGGTCAATACCAATAGATGTCTGCTGGTTGATGGCAGTCTTTCTTCCACAAGGGGACTCTCTTCAGCTCCTTATTAGAGACTGTTTCAAGAGGTTGAACTTTGCGAAGAAACTCTATTGGATTTTAGGCGGGTTGGCAGCATGTATATGTCCGGACATAGTTGCTTCACATTAGATACAAGTTTGGCAGCTACGCTCTTAATCTTGCATGCTCGCTACGCTTACGGCGGATGTGCTGGTGCGGGCAATTCCAGCTAGGATGGTTATAAGGTTTCGTTGATGTTGGACGGAGGATCCTGTAATAAGCCGGCCGGAGGCATGAACACGAATTGAATCAAGCTTCTTGGTATGGGTTGATCTTTTCCATGCAGGGGCAAGCATATTTCGCATTGAGCAGCCACAGGGCAAATGCCGTCGATCTTACGGTTTGTGGGCGAGCACCACATCTTGTGCCAGTGAGTTGTTCAAGATGTTATTTTGTGAAACATACTTTACTCTTGTCTTCTCGATGGGGTTTATAAGACGAGAGAAAATGTAGGACAAGCTGTTCGAATTCTGAATATTTACAGCCCAAAGCTCAAATTCACTACAGAAATATTCAAACGTTTAACATGTGGCAACGAAGCATGTTTACACAAGGTTATATCATTTTCTTATACGGCTCATCTAAACTATCACCATTGTTACTTACGACATTCTTTCTTCCATGTTGCTAACTTGCTTACTAAAATACATTGTTGTTGTTTTTTTTTTTTTTTTTAATGGTGTTTTAAAAACAACATGAATATGCAGAAAGATTTGGATCGTTGTGCGCATTACATGCTATTTATAATTTTGCAAGTAGCTATTTCGCGTATGTGCTTTTCTTCTTGGGGGAGTGGTGAGGTGGGGTGGAAGGACAAATTCCTTGAATGTGGTTATTTTCTCCATATCCCCCCACAATCCGCATGCCACTGCATCTTATCAAATTATTAAGAATCATTGCAATCTGAAATAATCCGGCATAGATCAACCTTTTTGTTACAGCAAGTAACAATATTAAAAATCTAAATGCATATAATATTAATTAGGGATTTCAAATTTAGACCCTCCCACGTGTGTAACATGTTAAAACTTGGGTAAATAAACCACAAATTACAAGGACACAATATCAACAGAAAAATCCCATTCGGCGGCGTTTAAAAAGCAGCAGATACACCTCGAATAATTCAAAATTCTGTTGAAGAATAAAGCACCCTATTTTGTAGAATCATTTCATATTTGTCCTAATTGAGCTATTTCGCGTTATGTCTATTCGTTGGGATGGTGGATTGGAGCATTCCTGAACCGTGGTTTAATTTTATCCATACACCATCGCTGCCATACATCTCAAAAGTTTTCGAATCATTGCACATCTGAAAGTAATCCAGAATAGACAAAACGTTTGTATCACAGCCTTTTGTACAGCAAGTAAAAGGAAACAATATGAAAATCTTTTAAATGCGTAAATATAATTAGGATTAGACCCCCACCCCACCGTGGTGTAACATTTTAAAATAGTCTATTAAAACATATATTGCTTATGGATAAATAAACAAAAACTGACAAACCATATTATAGAAATCCATTCAACAGACGTAAAGCAGATAAATTCTTGGAATAATTCAAAATTTTGTGACGGAATAAGCACCCTATTTTGTAGAGATCATTTCGATAGTTTGTCGGATAAGTTCTTCCGCCTATTTTTTTTTAATTTTATTTTGCATTTTTTCGCCAAGATAGACTTCCAAATCACCATTATTCTTATATGACAAAGTAGTAATCGCTTCTGATATACATATAAGTGCTCCGATTACTGTTATTTGATACCCCTATCCCTGATACCGTTTTCTTAGCTACTTTTTCATTTAGCCTTTCTATACGCTTCACGTTATAGACCACCATACACGGACAAAAGAAAAGATAATTTTACAAAAGCACTTTGGGTATCCAAAAAGATATGTATACCATATCTGAGGTACAAAAATTTGTATATCATGTCTGAGCCAGGTCAACATTTTCTAAGCGACTTTTTGCCAGTGGGTCCCAGCCTAATACTGAAAGAACAGATATTTAAAGTGACAAAAATAGGTAATTTACAAAATGAGTAAATCTGAAATAGATAACTGTTAATCTTTGCAAAATTCCCCCGGGAGACAAATGCACAGGGTCAAAGGTAAGAGTAAGTAGGGTCGTTAAAAAGCCAGGGGGATGGATAGACTAGAAATGTAATTAGTATGGAGCAAAAATTCAATATCAAATATCAAAAGTACATTCAGACCACTTCAAATTTTTGCTCAATTGGCTATTGCTTGCCATGGCAACCAAATGCCAGAAACATTGTATGGGAGACTATGTACTTACTTCTGGGAAACAATACTCTCTCAAAATAATTTAGTTCTTACTTGCACCCCTTCCCAACAACTGCAATATTTACTTCTATTAAAATTCAAAGCATGCCACTTTAAATTTAGTGATTGCAAGTAAAATGTCTTTTTAGAATCGATGGAAATTTGTCTCTCATCAAGATTTTACCCTTGCTAACTATCTAATAATACATTAAAATCTTATGAACTGTAGTATAAAATTTAATATCTTAGAGCGTGAAATTGATGATTGAATTAATCTACAATATGTAATGTGTTTAAATAGACACATTTGGTTGGTGCAATGCAAAAAAAAAGCAAAATTAGTGATTTTTCTTTCTTTAATTGAACATTATGGACTTTGATAACTTAATTTACCATCTAATTAGGAATTTATGAAAAGTACTGTAAAACTATAATCTTACAGCAAGAATGTGTGCAAATTAATATTTGATTTTTGATTTATTCAGACAAATGACCTGGGATAACCACAAAAGAAAGAATGAACGTAAGCTTCATTTCATTAGGGTTCCATTCACCAGAACAGAATGGACAGTGGGGGAGGGGGGGGGTTGTCCCCCTATTTTTTTACACTTACTGTGTTATGGATGTTAAGTAATATTGGGTAAGGCTCGGCTCTAAACAGGGGAATAATGGCTTCTTAAAATAGCATACATATTTTAAGGGATATTTTTGGGTTCTTGTAATCATAATTGCAATTTTATCTGTTCGTGTCTTCATCAGCTTGGTGCAGTACTGTATAAAGAACGATTACTTTTGGAGACTATTTTTTCTGAATTTGAAGTGAAAAAGAACACTTAAGACTTATCAGTGATTTGAAAAATATTTGAACTTTGCCAGGAATACTTCAATAAGTGACGCATAGTCTGGTAGAAATCCCTCATAAGTTACCTTTTCCTGAAGAGTGACAGAAAAGGAAGAAAAACGGCTCTGGTTTTTGGGGGGTGGTGGGTGGGGGGGGTTCCAGATACGATTCCCCATTCAATTACGTGTTGTAGTAAGCGTCAGTACGGACATAATGACTACACTAATCCATTCTGTCCCTTATAGGTTTACCTTCTGGTCATATTTAATCATGTACAGGGGATGTTTGAGATACCTGACTTTTTACATAAATGCAAAATCTGATTTTTGATGATGTTTTCGATTTTCTGATTTAGCAAAGCACTGATTGTGTCTTTAAGCAGTGAGGCTAACATGGAAAGGCAATCTTGCCTTTGTCATTGTGCCTATGTAAGTTTTTTTATTAGGCCAAGCTTCGTTTTATATTATCCTCAGGCCACATAAAATGATCAGATTCTCACTTTTTTGGACAAGGTTTAACCTTTTTTTATTTGTTTATTTTTTTTTAATGTTTTCATTCCTGAAATTTTGATGGATGACGGGCCTAATGTGTGTTTTTAATAAACTACAGTCACTTTCATGTGATTTTAGAGATATCTAGGGGGTCTAGTCTTTGTAAACTTTTGATATTAAAAGGCCTCACAATTTTTTCTGATGTTGCTGGAAGTTGGTGATAATATCAATTTTTTGTGAAAACAGCCATATTTTAGTGTAATTTAGTAAAAAAAAATATGAGAAGCTAATAAATAATTTAAGAAGCCTAAATTGTTTCAAAAGCTCTGACTAGTAAAGCTCTTAAAATTTCGTAATGAAAAATATTCAATTCAGTATCATAGTCCACTTCCTCTTACTTGAAAATAATGTTGATGTTTTCATTGTGTGAGAACTGCAGAAAAAAATTGACTACTAGCTGATTGCAGTGACATCACTGCTACCATTTGTTGTGCACCTGACGCCTCTTTTTGGGTAGTTGATGAATATAAGAATTCACAGCTAGTCTTGATGCAGAGACAACAACAGAATAAATGGCAAGCCTATGCATGCAGCCTGTACAAGTCTATAATAGCGCTAATTTGCATACATATATGCAGATCATACATTTAGCAGTTACCTTTTTTGGCAGCTGAAAAGCATGTTGTCAGCAACTCACACACCATTTCTTTTGTTGTTTTCTACATGTTTTAATATACATTGACCCAATAGGTGCTAGCTGGATTAATATCAAATGTATGTAGCATCCATGGAGAAGATGTATGAAATTAAAGTTTATTATTAGCAAAATCTGGAATTATGTACATTCTAAACATCCCAATTATTTCCATAAGTGGAAGTGATCGCAGTATGTGTTCAATATGGTTGAATATATTTCTTTACTGTACACAGCATTTATTATTTGCAGTTTCCTGTTTTGTCATTTATATTTTGTACTTGTGTTATGATGCTAAATGCAGAATACTGAACACATCCAAGTAGGAGGTTATGAGAAATATATTAAGAGTCACATTGACATCTACTCATCCCTGGAGAGAGAGAGAACATGGCTAATTACAAGCTGTCTACATTAATATCAGTATCGTTACTGCCAGGGTTCTGTGGGAATCACAATAAAAGCTTGAATTTTTATTCCATGTGCTTCGGATAGAGTGTGTTGGGTCCTTGACACCCTCTTGTTACAGGTGCTATTGTGATCATTGACAGTTTCAGGTTTTGATAGCTGTAAACTGTAAACGTGCATTATTTACTTAAAGGGGGATGACCCGATTTATGTCTATTGTGTTCTCTACTTGATATGAGAGCCTGGCACTTGCACACACTCCCCATCAAGTACCATGGAAAACTAACTTGCGGTTTTGATGGTAGAAACAATAATGCACATTGCAAAGCCCTATTCAATACTCTGTTATATAATAATAATATTGATGGTTAACGATTAAAACGCTGTTTTTTTGCTTATATCTTGGTAATTGAATTTGATTTGAAGGCTGGAGTATATAAATAATTTAATATTGTTTCATGAGCCCATAGCAATGAGCATCACTACATAAAAATATTGCTAAAGCAAACCAATACAATAGTAGAGCTATATTACAGTGATAGCAGGGGCGGCACCATGGGGTGGCGGAGCTGTCCCCTTGAGAGTTTCAAATTCAGGAAAAACAGGGATTCTAAGGAATAAATTGCATACAAATTTAGGTTTTTAACTTATGTGAGTTAATCTTGTAATGTTTTGCCCCTCCTATGATGTTTTGCCTCCTCCTATGTTTTTACCTGGTGCTGCCCCTCAGTGATAGTGTTGATAGGTAAAAAGATCTTACAGGCCTATTGAACTGTTAATAAAATACATCCAATTTTCCCTGCTTGGAAAATCATTTCATACACAGAATCAATCACATGCTCCATATACATGAGCAATGATGCATATCTCATAAACACATCCAATCCTAAATCAAGCATGTAATATTTATCTAAAGCACATTTATTTCATATTTTACTTAAAGAGACATGAGGACATTTCCAGAAAAATCTGCCTACATTTTTTTTAGAATGCTTCCCACTAAATTTAATCAATCCTGAAGTGAATAAGACCCCAAAGCAAAAGGGTTTCTGTCCAGAATGATAAAATTGAAATCATTATTTTAGCCCCAATGCTCCAAAAAGCTACAAAAAAAAAAAAAAAAAAAAGGGGGGGGGGCAAACTCTTGAGAGGGAATTGCTATTGCCTCTCCGATTCCTGTTTTGCAATTGCATCATCAACCGAACATTCAAATGGGCAGGAAATGCCTGGACCTGGCATGCCATAGGTGGTAGTGGGAGCAGCGTACTGGGACCCCTAGCACAGCTGTTTGAAAGTCTCATTTATTATGACAAAACCAGAATAAAACAAAAATTATCGAAGGCGACACAGTTTTGACAACTGATTTGCAATATTTAGTCCACCAACTACATTCTGTGTAATTTTTACGAAATTTCATTGCGGGCAAATATGAGTTTTCTTAAAAATTAAGTTTTCCACGTCTTTCTATGGAGAATGGGCATATAGAGGGCGCTACAACATAGAAATCATGCCCTTTGTAGGCCTATATGGCAAGATTCCCGCAATGGATTTGTCTGATTTTTGCTCTTGATGATAGCTCTTGCATAGCCCTACTTATATCAGTTGTCAAAATTGTGTCGCCACTGCTTAAAATTGCTCTAAAAATAAAAGAGACAATTTGTAAGGGGTCGAAACAGCTGTGCCAGATCAAATCCCCACTGAACCTCTGACCTTCTCTTGCTATTTATACTCCCTTTATTCTTTCCTTTGCTCCTGGGACTTAGGCTAAAAACAGGCATGTTTAGGGTAGAGAGGTAATAAAGTAAAATAAAATATGGAATAAATAGGTGCAATTTTTGCTTTGGAAAATGTAGTGTAAAATTCAACAACAAATACTATTCTTACCAGTCAATGATAAAAATATTGACCTTTGGACTCCATTATTCATTTGAAGGGATTTATTAAACTGTGATCTCAACAGACTGACTCAGGCCACTGTTGGCAACCAAGGAATTTGAGATAACTGTCTAGATAAGATGATAAAAATAAAGAAAGTTGCCCTTTTAAAGGCCCGTAACTTTACTTGATTGTTTTTGAACTGTTTAGTGCCCTAATGTGTTCTGCTGTGGACATCATTTTACTTTCTTAGTGCTCCTCACCTTTTCAGTTCACCTGTACTAACCATCAGATTTTGTCAAAAATTTTAAATATCACTATAAAAATGTTTACTCTTATTGTTTCAATGCAAACATAGTGTAATTGCTGAGTGATCAATCCAGCTATGAGTAGCTCCAATACAGTAGTTATGCTGCATAAGGATTCCAATATTTGAAATCTTACACCTTGAGAGAACAAAAATACTTAACATCTGTAACTTCTGACATCAGCATATCAATTTACAAAGCATATTACACTTCATGAAATCAAATCATTACACATGTGATTCATTACTAGTAGTGCATTCTGTGTATTGATACTCAATCACCATGATTACAAATATGGTGTTGATGTGCAACAACGATGCTCTCTGCAAAATTATATAAGAATGGAGTATACATTGAAAAAGCTGGAAGTCACCATTCCTTTTACAATAAGCGTATTTTAAGCGTGTAGTGCATTCTGCTAGCATAATATATGCACAAGCCTGTGATTGGGCACAAGTGCACCTTGACAACAATCACTGATGCTAAGTGGCTCAATTGTGCGCGATCTGTGCAAAATTTGCATAGCCCTGGCCCCAAAAGTGGGATGACGAGCCAACTATGTGTTAAAGGAATTGTGACTTAGACTTTAGTACCAATGGTTTGCATCCATGTGGCATCTTTCATAGCAGATCCAGACAATATCACCCTTTGGAACTGAGTACCTCATAGACACAGCTGTTTGACCCCGTACAAATTGTCTCTTTTATTTTTAGAACAATTTTAAGCAGTGGCGACACAATTTTGACAACTGATATAAGTAGGGACGTGCAAGAGCTAGCATCTCTGCAAAAATCAGACAAATCCATTGCGGGAATCTTGCCATATAGGCCTACAAAAGTCACAAATTGTATGTTATAGCGCCCTCTATATGCCCATTCTCCATAGAAAGACGGGGAAAAGTAGGTTTTTAAGAAAAATCATATTTGCCCGCAATCAAATTTCGTAAAATTTACACAGAATGTAGGTAGTGGACTAAATATTCCAAATCAGTTATCGAAAGTGTGTCACCGGTGATAATTTTTGTTTTATTCTGGTTTTGTCATTATAAATGAGACTTTCAAACAGCTGTGTAGACCACATATCACATGTTGAGCACCAAAAAGCCTTAACTCATCTCTTTGCATATATTATATGATAAGGCCATCTGACACTCAATCCTCAATAAGTGTCACACTTGCTCCACTTTACACTTAACTAGTCAGTCTTCTCAGTGATAAAATTCACCACGGCTTTTGCATTGTTATTTTTAAATACAAACATTTCATTTTATAATTTTTCAACTTTAACATTCTAAAAAAATCCCCTAAATGTAGCCCAATACCTGTCCCACAGAATAAATGTAAACATTGCTATGCTTCTCCAGGACTGGACAGGGACTTTAAATTACTTGAAAAGGCTTCCCTGTCGGAGCCTGGGCATTGGTAAATGGCCCAGGGACTTCAGGATCTCTGAACCTGCTCGTTTCTAGCTCAAATCTTGCAAAGCTGGAGTGTTCACTAAACTCAATTACCAAGATACGCCCGGGCAGCATGGAGACAAAAAAAGAAGAACATTGCTGTTTGGAAAACTGCCAGAAGTGATGGATTAAAAGCTTGCTAGAAACTTTGACCGTTCTTATTACGGTGGGAATGTAAACAACCCCTAGTTCCAGGTATTAATTGTCCATGATGCAAATCTAAATTGTGGATTTGTTTATTCAGTGATCTTAATAAAGGTTTAATTTAATAAATTACGACCAGCCTAATGGTTTAACCCTCGTCTTACCGAGGAGGGTGGGCTTCCCCCTTCAGGTTCTTCCCAGGCTGCTAAAAAACCCTTTTTCGGTGCCAAATTATTTAATGTAATCTCAATTGATATTTCGCTCTTTGTCATCCAAAAACAAACATCACTGGGTATGGTAAGATACAGGGTGATCCCAAGTGATGGAGGGGGGGTTAGCAAAACCACCCCCTTTGGGAGAGAAGTACCAACATGCCTAGCACAACACAGAAAACTCACAGGCCACTGATTTGGTACCAATAGATAGCTTGGTCCTCCTCTTTCATTGATACCCAAATGAGTACCAACAGACACATTAGGTCCAATGACATCTAAAGTTTGAATGTTAGCAAAATGTCAATTCATAGACACACAAGGGGGAAAATTCAATTTTCGCCAAAAAAGGTTAGGAATTTCGGATTTTCATGCGGTTGTTTTCAGCTGTCCCAAATAGGTCTCCGATTATGTGGTCAAAGGAATAGTGTTTTAGAGCATTATAATGACCCTAAGCGACCTGAATGCCTTTTTTGATTTCCCTCACCTGCGTTACCACACATAAGACCCCTTACTCAAGTATATAAGAATACAAGTATGAAAACTGATCATCCACTTGCACTAAAAAGATGGTTTTAGTGACAACAAAGCAAAAGGTGTATGTAAAATAGGGCCCAATATAATAAAAAATAGCAGAGATTTATTATAGCCCTTTGTATTGGCTTAATGATTTTTACAAATGGTCGCTCGATCATGGGCCAACCATACCTAAACCATTTCAATCATTTCACGGGATGCAGCAGATCGGGATGGATCAGCGCTTTCCCTTATCAGCAAAACATACATCGAGAAACCATAGAAGGCGGGACCAGCTTCCCAAATATCGCATGGGTAAAATCGGGACAACCAAGCGTTTAATTTCCTTGTCCAAGGGAAATACCAAGATAGCTGAATCTCACTGGCTCGAACGCACGCCTATACGCATGGGTGAACATACACTGGAGTCGAGCGCATACCTGATTAAGCTATCTTGTCCGCTTGTAAATATGCAAAATGACCCTGACCTTTGACCTCGTCATCTGTTATCCCACATAAGACCCCTAGTCTCAATATATAAACATACCAAGGATGCACTTGATTCACCACTACACTAAAAATCTTAAAGAGACATGAGATTTCCAGAAAGCGCCCCCAATTTTTGTTGAACCCCCGTTTTTTGGCATATTTGGAATGCTTACCAATGTATTAGATCACACCTGAAGTGAATAAGCCGAATAAGCCATCTTTATGTAATAAGATAATGATTTTATCATTTCTGTTGTGCACGACAGAAATTCAAAGCATGGTTTTCTTTGCGGAAGATTAAGATAGCAGTCAAGTTCAAAACAAGGTTTGCGGTTTTCTTTTGTACTTGTTTGTTCAATAAACCTTCGAAACGTTCTACAGGTGGTCTACAACCGATCCAGTGAAAATTGAGAGAAATTTGTATCCTCAAAAATCTCCTCCTGTCACTTAAAGTTGAAAAAGTGTCAACAAACAGTGTATACTAAATATATGACCCACACACAGACACGAATCATACCGACATAAGGTCTATCTGATTGAATCGACGACCTAAAGATGATATTTTGATCATTCAAGTAATAATTTCCAAGTTCTTGTCAATTTGGCTATTTTATCCTGCAAGTCTGGAAACATCTGCTCTATTTTGGCAGGTTTTCAGGTAAATTGCGAACACTAATCACATCACGAACTATTTATTATGCACTTACTTGAGTAACACGCTAATATTAATTATGCACTAATTGAAGTAAACAAGATGTTACATGGAAGGCAAACAAGTGACCACTTACATACTCAGATGAAATACAGAATACGCAGCAGACTGAATTTACGTACCATCTGCTATGATACCTATTTGGAGCCTATCCCCATCTTCTTTTTCTTTCGTTTTCATCATTACCTTTAATGCTATGAAACACCATATTACCATCTTCACCCAAACCTTGAACTGTTCCCACATCTGTAGAATTATTCCTCTCCATAACCTAACTCTCTTAATAATGCCGGATAGTAATCTCTAAGCATTTTCTCATCATCTATCCCTACACCATACATTCACTTCCGGTTGTTGCTATCATCTTGATTAGTCTCACACTGGCAGCAAAACTTATTTTCTGTTTTTTTTAGTCTTGTGCATTCTGAGTGAAGCAGGCACGAAATAGCACAACAACGTCTCTCTTTTACTCTCTCTTATTAAAGGTGCATCAGTTTTGCCCATTTCAATTACAACATAGTTATTTTCAAGTACATGGCTCATATTCGTTAAACAATTTTACGGGAGGTTTGGTAATTCTCAGAAAAAATGCAACGCACACTAAAACTCAACATAAACACCATTATTGTGTGTGCTGTGAAAATTGTGCTATTCTGCCAGGGATCCTAAATAAATCGGGAAAGGCTACTCGCAGGGGTTGAAAAATGTAATTTTCCTGGTAAGATAAGTCACTTTCTCACATATGTTCCCACTATATCTAATGTATAAATTTCCCTCCAAATGGCCCAATTTCCCCTCCAATGGCACATTTCCTGGGAAGGAGCTTCCCAAATAATCCCACTTTTTTTACCATGGGCTACTCGATCAGAGAGTGGAGGCATATAGCATGAAATTCGTAGTACTTGGATGTGCCACTGGTAAGGGCAATAATTGCACTTTACATAAATGCAATATTTTTTAACACTTTAATGGATTTGACTGAAAACGTCTGGAAGCAAAGAAGGGACCATTCAAGTTTTATTTCATCAACAGAAGGGTGTGCGGTTTTAAGAAATTGCTTAGGGTGTTAAGAAGTGTGAAATTTGAGTCAATTAAGACTATAGAGCCTAATATCAAATGTTTTCAAAATATCAGAATGGGCAGTAGGATGCTGTTTGAATGCTAACTTCAAAGATATTATTATCCTGAAAAACATAATATTTTTCTATAAAGTTACTAATTTTAACAATATCTTGTTTTTCATCATTATTTTTAAAATCACCTTTAGTGATATATAATATAGGTGTAAATGATACAAAGTTATAACAGACCAAATCTGATATTTCCAACAAATAAAGCTTTAATTGATGTTTTAAAAAATGAACACCCCTTATCAAATTCTTAGAGCTGACGCCCTTGTTGTAGATCTTCTTTTTACTTCTACCAGTGTAATTACAAGCTACCCCTCATTGATTTCTTTAAAAACCTGAAGGGGTGACAGTTTAGCCGCCACCTAACCAGGCCTCGCAACAAGAGGTACTGTTACCAGATACAGTATCAGACCCTCAAGAAAACCTGGACCGACCTGAACTTATAATTTTGTTTTCCATTGACAATTATTGGTTATTTGAACTGAAATTAACCTAATAAGGATAAAAAATTAATTTTTGACAATTTTAAAACAGATGGACTGCATATCCATTTAAGAAGTTATAATTAAGTGGTTTACATGCCACTACACCTATTTCATCCTGTCACCAATTTTGTATTTGAATTCCAAGGTACTCCACACCAAAAACAAGTTGAATAGAATTGTCACTCTGATCTACATGTGCACCAGCTGACAGAACACTCTGCTTGTATAGAGGAAAAATTGAAGTAAGTGGGTACAAAACAACAATCTTTTACAAGGAATTTCTTGGGAATGAAAAACCCGGAATTTGTTTTGAAGCCAACTATTCGCTCTTTGCACGTTTCTCGCCATTTGAGGGGAAGCCTTGGACTGCACAAATAATGGAAGCACTTATGCAATAGTTTTGATCAGGTTCATTCTGATTTTAAACTACTTGGTACTTTACTTACGTTCAATTCTACAACACGAATGGCCTGCCAAGAGTGAAAGCTTGTTACATAACAGGCTATCATTCCAGTGTCAGTTCTAGGACCTCTACCTGCAAATGGTGAACTGTGCAAAGGACGCCATTGAAGTGTATATTAGCCAATATATTTGATTCTGATTAAAGGGAACAGCAGCAATTTGCTAATTTGGAATATCAACAATCCTAAAATCCATATTTTGGTATCGTTGATCTAGCTGGATGTTTAAATCATAGAGGCCCTCAAACCCAGCTCAAATCTGTGGTATAAAGGGGATGCCCAATTTACGTATATAAGGTTTTTTCATCTTGAATGAATGACCTTGACCCAAATCCCCTCTGTAAAGTTTGTAACAATCTTATCAATCTGGTTTTGATGTGAGAGCTAATATGTGATTTTGTAAAGCCCTAGAGTACTCGTAAAATTAATATTGGTCACCAAATGGTGACTATTTTCGATCACAACCAACCCAACCAAACATATTTGGCCTACGATGATTTCCACAGGGTAATTTAAAAAAAAAATATTAACCACTTCCATTAAAATCCTGGATCTTCTAGTGGCAAGGTCCATTTATGATCGGTCACGGTCCCTTTAACGACAAAACATTACATTTTATCTGATACTGGACATTCTAGGGTGGTCTGAAAATCTCACAGCTATTTGACCCCATGCAAATTATTCTCTTTTATTTTTAGAGAGCAATTTTAATGCAATAGCAACACATTTTGACAACTGATATAAGTCGGGACATGCAAGACCATTACCCCTCCCCCGCTACGCATTACCTCCGCAAAAATTGGAAAAAATCCATTGTGGGAATCTGGCAATATAGCCTAGGCCATAACAACTTCATGATTTGTATGTTTATGCACCCTCTATATGCCTTATTTCCCATAGAAAAGACTTAAAACTAGATGTTGTGATGAAAATCATATTGCCCGCATGAACTTTCATCAAATATACCAGGATGTAGTTTAGTGGTAATAAATACGCCAATTAGTTGTCAAAATTTGATCGCCTTGATATTTTTTTATTCTCGATTTGTCAAATAAATGAGACTTTCAAACAGCTGTGATCTGACTTGAGATTAAAGGGTCTTACATAGTGTGCATGCACGCTTACCGCTTTGCCGCTCTGATGAGAAATTTAACGTCACTACGCACTCATGTCAGAACGCCAGCGGTGACCCAAGCGGCTAAGCGGCAGACGATAAATCGACTACCCGCCGCTCGGGCTGCTGCTTTTCCCAATGCGGCAAATCGCATTGAGGTGACTTGAGTTCAACTTTAGAGCGGTGACGCTCGATGAGTTAGGTTCAAGCGCAGCGCCGTTGACTAAAATATTGCTCAATCTGCAAGCGGCGTTTACACCAAGCGGCGTTCCGTGAGCCGGCAAGCGGGCATGACACTTGTAATGAACCTCTTAAAGAGACACGGGCACATTTGAAAAAAATAGTGCACCCTTCAAGATTTCAAAATTAATATTGTGCCAGGATGTGAGAGCTATTATATACAATAGCCCTCACCTGAATGATTAAGACCAAATCAGCCCGCTTATGTTTAAACAGAACGATTTTTATAAAATATAATGAATGTCGCCGGGGCACTTGTATCAAAGGTGGATGGATATGATGCGTTGGAAATCGCACTTAAAAAATGCACCCTAAACATGTACTTTTACGAGAAAAAAAACACGCTAAAAAAAAAAAATACCCTTAAACACAGTAATTTTATGTTTATGATACCCTAAATCAAGTAAGCAATGCATCGATATCCGTTATTCACTTTATATTCTTGCTTTGCTTTACTTACCGAAGTTCCCTATTGCAATATTTGAGGATTTGATCCCGTTCAGTGAGTAATGAGTACCTAAAAAACCACATACACACCAATTTTCAAGGTAAGAAAAAAATATACCCTTTGTTCACTAAGGTGATGTTTTTTGACACCCTAAACAATGTATCACTTGTCATCGCCTTTTGGATTAAAAGACCCCTTTGACGCATTTCTGGTCATGCATCATATCCACCTTTGAATACCAAGTGGTCCCCCGGGCAACCGTGCCACCATCGACTGTACAGTTGACCTCACACATGTACATTACTGATTTTTGTTATTCTGACTGATTTGCATCATGGCTAAGTGTGACCTTGGATGAATGTGCAGATGCAGAGGGTTAATATGAAGTATTGGTTCCTGAACATGCTCCTGAAACAATGAACTTGAAATCCATTTCTAATTGAGGTTCCACTTGGATGTGGATTGGATGGTGTAACGTGTAGAGGGTGTATGAATCCATCCCACAATGCACGCAGTTTTGGGATTGACTTCACTAGGTCATGTGATCCAACAAAAATCATCTTGCTTAACACATAAAAAGAGCCAGACTTTTACTCATTTTAGCCCAACAATGCTCAAGTACTTAAGGAATTTTCATGCATGATGTGGAATGTCTTGTGGTTCGTAAACTTCCGAACACTTTTTATCCTAAGTATGTGTAATTCCCTCAATTTTAATGATTAAAAGTATTATTTTTCTCATTTATTTGAGAAAAGATTTTCACAGGAAAGTACTTTGTTTAAAAAGAGAGCAGGGAATGCCCCTAGTGTTGTTTTGCAAGATGCACCTGTTAGATTATTGCACAAGGGAGAATGGAATTCCCCTAGATTAAACTTAGAACTGAGTCAACTTGTTTATGCTTTAAGTCAAAACATGTTGCATGATCAGGGGATTCCCCATGAAGTTATAAATGTGAAATGAATGCAATTCCAGAGATTAATTTTTGTGATCTGATTGACAGTGGTCAAGGGGTTTGTTTATTCATGATGCTGTGGTATATCTATTTTAAGACTTGGGAACTTTGTGAAGTCAATAAGTGGAGATTTGAGTAAAGTCTCGAGGTCAGCAGCCAGAGTAGTCAAGAGCTAGAAGTTATAGCGTATTTTAATCTACAACAGTGTAGAATTGTGTTTTACGCTAGTGCCAGGATTTTGTACTTCCATGTGAGCTAAGTCCTGTAAGTTATTCTAACGTCGTCTTTTAAGCCAAAAGTGCTGAACAAAAATATGATTCCAAATTGTGGACAGATAGAATCGTGGGTGATTATCTTGGACGGTATACTGTGGAATATTAGTGTCATCGAGGAACTTTAATTCAACTTTGTCGTCATGAAACTGCTGGACAAATTCACCGTTCAGGACGAGAAGTTTCCTGGATATTACCTGAGATTTTTAAGTGTGACTTTGCATACTGTCACTTTGGAGAGCTCTTTCGCTGTGAGGACATATCAACGTTGAACTGCAATGCTACTTTTAGTCGGAGACATAAATGACCTCTGAGTAAATAAATTGTTAAGTGTAATATTGGATTGTATAGATAATTGTGCTTTGGACTTACCAAATTCGTGATCCAAACTGATTAAAATCATTAAATCTGTTTTTGTTTTATATAAATTAATTTTGTATTTTTGTTATTTTCTCTCTTTATTTTGTTTTTGTTAGGTATTTCTGACCTTTGTCCACGAGGCGTCATAACAATTGACATACATTTAGTAACTGTCAGTGTCGTACAATTATAGGCCCATTGTAGCTGCATTGTGGGATTGATTCAAAACACCCTTTAGGGTAACAGGAATTTGAGTGTCACCAAAGTCAAATATGAACTTAGTTACTTCGGAATATGCCAATTTGATGTTTTTCACCCTTTTCTGGCTTGACTTCATATGACCTTTGACCTTGCATGTGACCCTTGACTCATTAGCATATGAATGTTCCCAAGGGGCAATCTAGATCCATTTCTGTAGCAATTGATGTTGTACTTCTTGCAAAACTTTAACCCTATGGGATCGTGGCACGAGCAATTGCTCATACGCAAAACCGCAAGATCGGGTCAGCTCAAATTTTGGAATAGGCTTTTCTCTCAGGACATCAAGTAGCTATAAATAACACGAAGGGGCGAAATCAGTAAAGCACCTTTTTAGTGGTAATCTAATCTTTGATGAGGATTTTTTTGAGTGACATAATTGGGAAAGTCATTTCTCAAGCTAACCTTTATTTCCTGAAATCTTTTACACCGCTGTATTTAAAACCTTGTTAACTTGGTCAGGACAGGATATCACTAGCTTTTTTTTTTTTTTTTGTTTTTACCACCTGAATGTTACAATTAACCGATACTGAATTTCCACTTGCATCGCCTTTCATAGCACTTTGCTTGAATAGTTGTATGGTTATTTTTTTATATATTTACCCCCATGTAGAATAAAAGGTTAGATTTTTTCAAATATTAGAAGAATCAATAGCGTAGAGTTTGATTAAATTTATCTTATTGGGGCCAAACATTGTAGAAATTTGGTTTCCACTTTTATTTTGGGGACTATCATTAAAAGGAAAAATCAAAATAAATTTACCTAGCAAGAGAATGAATCAGTCCTAAGCACGTGCTTACAATATTCAAAAGACAACTCAGAGAGTAACACTGAGTGCAATGACAAGAATCAATGTACTCTGTCTGAATCACATAATTAGTTAACTAACAACTATGCATTGAGTTGTTTTTTTTCAGCTACTGCATGTTCAAGAGTACAAGAATTTTGTTCATATTGGAAGTGGAGCTGATGTAGCTTTGATGTAGCATTGATTCAACCCATTTTGTCTCCACAAGAATACCTTCATGTCTTAGTAAAAGACACAATGATGCAGTATCTCTACAACTGTTGATTTAGCGTACAAGTGACATAGGGCTGTCTGGAACAGTCACCTGTCACTTCTATCACACCAACATAATAATGCCTAGGTACAGTCCAGCCGGCGAGATTTGATCCCCAATAGCTGCACCTCGTGTAGCTCCATCAAGTGTGAAATGTCTGTGGTTGCGTGTTCCTAGGTATCGCTTCACACGTCTCTTGACTTATCAGAAGCGGTTTTCTGCATTCAATGAGAATTTCAAAAAAAGCTACCTACTCTACTACACATATGGCCGTAACCAGACTTTTTAGAGGGCCAAAGGGGGGGAGGGGTGGCACATATATTTTGCGGGGGGGGGGAGGGGCAAGCTATATTAAAATTGATAGTATAGTTATGCCAAAAGATGATATCAGTAGCTTCCCACAATGCATGCTTCCAATGGAGAATTTTGTACAGCTATGGATGTACTCGTTAGAGATGAAAAATGGCTAAATTAAATAGTACTGATCACAAACGTAATTTTAAGAATGTTCTTCCTAATGATTCAATGGATAGCTGCGACAAAATTCTCCTTAGAAGCAAGCATTGTGCGGGAAGCTACTGAGTCTTCTCTTGTATAGACTAGTTGTTTCACGATGCAAATTAGTGTCGTGTGCCAACAGAAATCACTAATTTTTCAGCGGGGCAAGTTCTCAACAAGGGGCCAGCTTCCCTCGGCCCCCCCCCCCCCACTGGAACTACAGTACTGTAGCCACACAAATAAATGCAACTCATATTTGATTAAGGTTGGTGCTATAATTTTCAATTGTAACGTCTTAAAATGGTTGTGTTGTATTTTTAAGGGTTAACTTCAACCATATCATCTCTGGCATGATGAAATAGATGTTCCCATGCCTAGGAATATTATCCGATGTTATACAGAAATAAATAAGATTTTAAAATCACAAAAATTGAGGATACTAAAACAAGATCTAATATTTCAAACTACATTCATATAAGTATATTTAGTAATCTTCCCTGGAGATGGCCAGAAAATAGGGAGAAAAAAACAAAACGTGTGCTTGGCCGAATTAGAACAGGCCAACTTCGTTTACTCAGCAGATGCCTGAGCCTTTGCCACCTACTCTTAGTTGGTAAGAGCATCGTGCTAGGAGAGTAGTTGGTTAAGAGGTGTGCTAGAATACGAATGTAGCAGTTCGAAACCCGGGCAAGTGGAACATTTGTTTTTTTTCAACACAACATGCGCTGGCATTCCAGGAAAGCTTAATAAAATATACATCAGTGTCTACCTGGAGAACCACCAAGTAGTTAACTTTCAAATTCATGTAGTATGAAATTTACATGTCTACAAAATACAACAACTTACAAAGGAAAGGAATAAACTCTAAGCCACCAAGCAGCACAACTCAACATTTATACAGGAAATTGGCCCTAGATTAAACTAGCTTTTTGAATGCACTAAGCTTTGCTTTATTAAAAGTGCCAATAGCAATACTTAGTGGGACTGTCTTCATTTTCCAAACATCTTGAAGATGTGTTAAATGTCCTTTGTAATATTTTGGTAGTTAGTGTTGAATCCAGCTTGATTGGGCTTAATCATAGACTAAATACATAGGATTGGAATAAACTGGGGTGTTCTAAGGTTGTGGAAAATGCTGCTTTAAATCATCGACATAGATCTAACATTTTAAAATAAATTCCCGCTTGTAGAGGACACAGTCAGTGAAATATTAAATAATATTCAGGCTTAGAAGAGAATACATGATTGTGCATGTATCCACAGTTACAAACATTATTATTGAAATGAAATAAGTTGGACCCAGCATATCCAGTACTGAAAGCATAGGACAATTAGTTCAAGGAAAAGATAAAAAAAAAAATCCATGCACGAAGTTGAATTGTACCAAAAATCCTGAATCCATGTATTATCACACCAAGGACATTTTTGTTTGCTTACCATAATATGGGAATATCATCCAAAAACAATTTTAATTAACCTTTGTATTAGATCCCTCATTGTTTTTTTATACTCATATGATTTTCAGTTTCTTTGTTTGTTGTATTTGTTTTCTGGTTGATAGGAAAGTTCAGACTTTGCAGTTTTAAGGTTAGGTGGAACATACCTCCAGTTGATCATTAAAATGATTTAAGTTTTTTTTTCTTAAACACCCTGGAGCACGTGATATTCCTGTCTACGTGGGAGTTACCCTTGAGACCGCACTCTCTATTATAGACCCACATCAAGAAACGAAGAGTAAAGTTATGTTCATGCGTCGCTAATAAACATACTGGAGCAAACTCACTGGCCACAAGATGGGTGTCCTAGGATCAATGGGCACTTGCCCTTCCCTGTGTTACTCACGTGCAGACTAATCCTGCCCTGTAGATCAACCCAATGGCGGGGGGGGGGCAAGATCAAGAAGTTCCCCATTGCTGTACCAAATTTTTCAGGCTTGCAGCAATAGCCGGTAGACCATATTTTTTCCAGTCTGCTCAAAATTCGAAAGGGGGGTGCAACATAATGCGTCAGCTGGCGGGGGGGCACGCACAGACTCATTATTCCATTATCCTCCTTCTCCCCTGCCCCATGCTGGTTACGCCACTGGTCGACCAACTCCAACAGACAAAAGTTTATATCGAGGCAGGAAATGCTCACCAGAATATCTGTCATAGTGTTAGCAAGCATGCAAGAGCTTAGCTGCCAAGTATCGAATGTGAAGCACCTTATGGTCGGGAGAGAGACCTACTAGCTCCTACTGCTACCGCCCTTAAAATAAGAGAGAGTTCTTTTAACCCTAAAAGCAATGTACAAAACCTTGAAAAACAATCTCTAAGGAGTTAAGAGAGTTGCCTTGTGGAAAAAACGACTTGACTATCAACCAAGTAACATCTATTGGTATGAACCTGGCGAGAATCTTCCTCCACTAGAGCGACTCCTTAGGGATGTAATAGCGATGTCTAACAGATTGAGAAAACGGAGTTCTCCGTACGGTAAAGTAAGATACTAAACATTCAGTGTCTTATTAGGTTGTTTTGAGTCTTATCATTTGCAGAAGGATAGTTAGGGTACCTGTACTGTTACAAACATGCAAAAACCTTATTTTTATGATTTTTTTCAATTTTCAAAAAACTTAAAAAAAAACCTGATAGTGCCTTTAAAATACATTAAAAAACCAAATAAAATAAAAATTATGAAATCACCATACAAGACAACCTATCAAGATCCAATGACAAAAAAATATGACAAAAAATACCTAACACCTTACCACCCACCAAACCTCAACAAAAAATAAAGGATAAAAAGAACTCCAAACCCCCAAACAACCAACCACCCCCTCCCCACCTGACCCATGAGAACCACAATGCATACATAAACCATTGAAGCCATCTCTCCCAAACCTCACCAAGAAACCTCACAAAACCTACCCCGCCCCCATTCCCCCCAAAATACCAAAAACATGCAGACAAAAACACAGATCATCTCAAGAGGTTGGGTTGAATTAGCAAGATTTTTAGGCAGGAAATCTTTGTAGGAAATTTGGAAGATACTAGAAGATTTAAATTCCAAAGAACATTCCACATGCGCCCAAAAAAAAAAAAAAAATTACTTCCAGGCATAGTTTCCCATCTGTGGAAGAAGAACCCTTTTTCAGGAATCGGTGTCACCAAAGGCCCCCATATTTTTGAAAATTTCATCAAAAAGACCCATTTTTTTTTTTTTAATTTTACCACGTCAACACATTTTTTTAAACATTCACCAAAAAACCTTATTTTTTTCAGAAGAAAATTTTGCAAACTCACCCAAAGACCCTGTTTTTTAAATTGTGCAAATTTGTCACTCGGAAAAACACCCAATTTTGTGGCAATTGGCTGTCTATCACCCCAAGACCCTAGTTTTTTCAGTCCTCTGTCACCGACTGCCCTGGGTTGGAAGCACAACCCCATATCTCATTTCATAGTGCGTGCCTGAGGCCCATCACCAGTTCCCTGGGCATGACCCCCAATGAAGCCGGTGATGTGCAAATCTGTTGGAACTTCTCTTTAAATACAGAATAGTGCTAATAGCTTTAACACAGCACAAATTTTCTCCACTGAAAAAAATGTCTTCCAAAAATTGGATGATGGTTCTCTAATGCAATCAACAAGAAGCCAGTATATCATCAGTACTTGGTTTTTCACGATGCATGAAAAGACCATGACAATTCACCACTTTCAAGGCAACAAGGTTGGAGAGGGCATAATTATGCAGGTAGGATTTGTCTTACAAACGAGGTAAGGATAATTACATTAGAACCTACAAGGACTGACCTTTTACGGAAGACCTCCATTTGGTTGTGCATTCAAAGGTGCCAAAAAAAAATATTTAATTATACTCCACACAATTTTTAGGTAAACCGAAGACAACATTCAATATTGTAATTTCATTTAAACATAAGCTTAAATATTGAGCAGTCTGAGTGTGCACATTATTCAATAATATTGAGCAGTCGGGTGTGCACAGTATTCAATAGCGGTACAATATAAAGTTATAAACTAGAAATTTTATGTGGTTCTCAGTTGAATAACCTGTTAAATAAATGAATAAATTACAGCCTGTCTCAAAAAATGGTTACCAATTAAAAAACGATTTTTTCAATATTATATTGAACATAAGTAAGTCGTTTTGTACATCACATTAAAGAGAAAACACAGGCTGTCCAGGATTTTTGTTCATCCATTGCTTGCTTCAATAGGAGATAACCCGTTTACTGCGGAACACAAAAAATCGAGTTTGTGCGATTTCTGGTTGAGTGAAAAACGTGTGGGTGTTCTGAACGAATTTGATTAAACATGAGGTTATTCACACTGAACAGATATTACATTCTTTAAAAGGGATTTGATTATTTTAACTTCATTAAAACTCTTAAAGATCGAATACACGTGACGTAATGGTGAAGTTATGATCAGTAAGTTCTGGCTTTAGATAAAGACTAAAGTGAATAACATTCGACATACCGTACTGTTGTTTGTTAGAGAGAATAACCATGAGCGTAACAGCCGGAATGCAGCATCTGGAAGAGAGTTTTTATGGTTTGAATCTCATGAAACGCAAATTCCTACCAACACTTTTGGTTACTTACTTCCAAATTCAAATATTAGACGTCAACATTAGTAAATGACCAAAGATTAAGGCAATAATTTTAAAAAACACTCATTTGGATTCGGTAGTGTTATTTTGGTTGCAATTAACATTCCTTCAGGCATAATTGTCAAACAGATTACACTTTTTAAAAATTCAAAAGTTCCATTCATTGAGATGCAATAAATATTTGTATTGTTTTTGTTTTATGATATTATAATTTAACTGTATTATGTTGACTATTAAAACTTGTGTCGATAAAAAATAGACTCTTTTGTTTACTTAATCTGAGTTTTGTTTCTTTTGTCAAGGTGAAATCTTTTGTGAGCTTCAAGACAGTTTTATGGCATAACTGGGGCGAAAAGCAACTCTGGCCAAGATAAAGGGCCACAAAATGGGTTTTTGTATATCGCACTAAATTGATTATATCTCTGGTTGACCAAAAGGCCAAATAAGATTAAACAACACCATTGGAAACCTGTCGTTCTTATTTACATATGATGCCAAGTAAGAGGACTTATTTTGAAATTTCATATGTAACCAATTTTTTTCTGATTGTACCATTTTTTTTGAGACAGGCTGTCTACTAGCACTTTTCACAAAGATTGATCAGAGCACTTTACATTTATTCCACTGCCACTATAAATAGGCAGCTGCCAAAATAGCCCAAGGCAAATTTAACTTCTCAATGGAGATAATCCTAACAGCTCCCCGTTTTGTACATGGTTGAGAGAGGCAAGCAAGGTTTAAAGTGACTGTGATCCAACACATGATGCAACGGACTCGAACCCACACCTTTGGGTCATGAAGTCTATTTGTATCACTGGGACATATGTGTCCTCATTGGAGGCCTTTGACTACAGGGGGCACTCACCAAAGGTGCCCATAAACCTCACATAGCTGATGCCCTGCTATTACCATGCCCAATTTCATCACATTCATACAATCGGCCCTTTCATAGCAAAAGGCGTAACTGAGTTACAGCCCTTTTGCCTTGAAAGGGCCACCTGCAACACAATGTATTATGGAATACATTTTTCTTTCCAATGTTGAGCCTAAATAATTAAATATATTTAACGAGACATCAGGATGCTGGTGGCTTACTCCAGAGGTGTGGCGTTTAGTTGTGCGTGAGGTGCAACAAAACCCAATTAAGGTGACAATTCCCATATCCTAACGTCCCTTAACTGCATTTTTTTTTTTCCACTTTTTCAAAATCCGGAGCGGACACGTTTTGTTTTGGGTGAAATTGCCCCTAATCTAACAGAAAAATAATGCTACCAACCTTTTTTGCGGTGATCGTCATGTATGTAGTCTTTTTCCGAAAAGGATGTTTGGGATAATAGTCCATATAGCCAGGGAAATTTGTTCCATTGTTAGGGCCAAACAAAAAAATCAAGTTTGTTCCAGTAGGATCCAAAAAACCTAAATGTAAAATGCACTTTTTATTTTTAATTTAAAAAAAACTTAAAGGGCTCCGCAAAATTGCTCAAATTGGGCTCAAATGGCAAGTCCCAGACAGTTTGCAAATCCATACTTTGTTTCCATTATTATTTATAACAAAAATTTGATTTTGGATCCTTGGATATCTTATAAAGTGGAAAACTTCTATCCTTGTTTTTTGTCTTAACATGCATCTCCTCATTAAATAAAGAAAAAACAAAACAAAATACAGTAAAAAATGGCTCCAAATTAAATGACATGTTGCCATACTACTTGCAACAAACTTGAATCCCCTGCTAACGCCACTACTCCATCAACCCTCGGCTCCACCACCAATCACCTAACCCATTGGATCCTGTATTCATCAATTCCTGACTAGCTCCACCCGACCCCACCCCCTCAAACCATCAACTCCATCACACCATGGAATAATGCCTTTTGTCCTTGTCACCACTGATTTCAGATGATTAACCCCGGGGCAAGCCAAACGCGCTACAGACTAACAATATAGGTTAAAAACCTAATTTTTGTTGCACAATTTATGCTTAGAGAGGTATCAGGGAGTAACCAGTAAAATATAGGCAATGTTCAGGAAAGATCGGTGGTAAGCACAGTCATTGGTAAGCCCTTTTTTTTTCGTGTAGTATGACGTCTGAACAACATCATTGTTAGCTAACACGAGTTAAAAGCGATTTACTTTTAAAGAAATCGTAAAAGTAGCGAGCTCTTGCGAGCGATCGTCGTTGGTAAGTGCCTGTGAACAGTGTACTCACTACGTCGATGTTTATGGGTGACCTCATCGTGACCCTCGTAACGACGTGCGGGTCAACTAAATCTGTAGCGTGGATACCATAAACGGAACGGCCATTTTAGTTCGCATGTTTATCAACTTTGAACAGCGTTCTTGTGCTCAATAGTCTGTAGTACAGTTTACTGTTTTTCCAATTTATTTTTGATAAGGGCCAATCATCATCTAGTAGTACAAGCCCGAAAAACAAGCGAACACGGAACCCAAATTGATCCGAGCGTTAATCGAGATCTGGATGAGCCCCCGTGCAAGATAAAATTCGTTGAAGACAACCTCAAAATAGGGGATTTCCCTTTTCGCGAGCACGTGACCTTTGACAGGCAGCCTCGTGTACCCATGTTGGTTATGCACATAAGCATAGGTGGACAAGTTATTTTGAACATGTTGTTGAAAAAGGAAATCCAAACATAAGTTTATTGAAGAGAGAAATTATTCGATCGGTATTCAATCTAAATAAGTACATATTCATTGTATTTGTGTTGAGATTAGAACTTGATCTGATTTGTATTAAAGCTTTAAGTGAGCAATCGTGACTTAATCACAGGCTAGTGCGAATCAAAAAAAATGTGCCGAAACCGGCCACTGCACTCTGTTCTTGTGGCGAGGAACCACATTTCGTTGATGATGCAGACCTTTGTTTGATGATGGCATTGTTTTATGATTAGAGGGGGCCAAATCTTCCCCGATTTTACATAAAATGTGTATAATTTCAAGTATCAGATGTAAATTTGGTGAATTTTACCAGTTGTAATTGAAATTCTGAGCCAGAGACACAACTCCAAAAGTAAATTCGGCAAAGAAATTTATTTTTAATCGCTAAAATCCCCTGTTTTCTTACTGCAAACGTAATATTTTGATGGACACAAATGTCCCATCAAAGTAACATTAGCAACAAACTTGATTTTGTTACCTTACTTTGTGAGATCATTTGATTTTTTGATAGATATGTTAGTATATTAGGTAACATATTCATATCAACAATGTTTCAATCAGACCCCTGTTTTCAGATAATTTTTACAAACAAAAAAATGTTTTTCCAGGCGAATGTTACATTTGAGGGACAAAATGGGAAAATTGTTGTCCATCAAAAAGGTGACATTCACCTCTCAAAAAGCCTCATATCTTGAAAACTATATATTGCAGGCAAATCAAATTTCTACCAGATTTTGTTTTGTGAATTTCTTGAGTTTAAATAGGTAAAAAACAATGATAAATTATACAAGTGGTGAACAAAATTTATACTGAAAAATTGTTTTCTACATAAGGCCAAACTAATGGGACACCTCTTCGTGAAACGTGCCTGTGTCATGTTTGGGGCTGGATTGGCCTTCTCAAAAACAGAGCCAAAATATCGCTTTTAAAAAAATCCTGCTTGAGGAGTAAACTTTTGGATTGTTTACAATGGGTTGAGTTTTTCCCGGGGTTTCAAGCAATGTTAACGCAGGCTCAGCGGCGAGCGGCGCGCTACTTCCGCTATTTACCAAGGGAACAGAATGTGAAGGCCGATCGCTGGTAACTTTGGAAGGTATCGTTGTTAAGTTCCATGTGGACGTGCGTCGTTGTTAAAGGTGCTAATGAGGATTAA
>JAMKCH010041872.1:0-26273 GCA_023653785.1 Ophioderma brevispina
ATGGTATGAGGTGGTAGTAGTGAATGCAAGCATGCCCTTTACGTGTCACAATATTTGGCATATTAATGAGCTCATTTGCATATTTGCTATGATTGGCTATTAATAAAAAGGTGAACTATTACGAGATTCCAATATCCGCATATAATGAAAAGTTGGTATGTAGTTAGTTGTGGATGCAATACACATGCACTGTAATCATTATTTGTGCTTACTACTGAGGTGTAAATTATATTGCTCTGATTGTTTCATTACTAGCAAAGTGCACTTCTACCAGATCCAAAATTACATTTCATGAACGTGGTTATGTGGGTAGCGGTGTACAAATAATACCCAGGCACAGTGTCATTAACTATTGTACATTATTAATGAGCTCATGTGCATATTTGCTCATCGGCAGCGGATTTACTAGATGTTTGTAAATTACAGATTTAGTCATGTCAAACCAAGTATGATAACTATGCATTTCATGCATACTTAGTGGAAATTGATCAATTTTGCTAAATCTTGTAAAATGTGTTCTGAAGAAACATGATTTCTTGACACATATTTAAAATGGATAGTTCTAGAGGTCTCGGTAATAAATTTGACCAAATTTATCAATGTTTTCTCCAAGAAACTCTGAAAGGTATTTACTACAGGTAACATCTTACACTTCACTAATAATATGAATGAATATTAGGTTACAAAACAAACAAATACAATGGTGGTGTTTCTTATTATAGATTGTCAAAGCACATGATTTTATGTTTAAGAAGATGGGCCCCCACATCTCTCCTCTCTAAGTCAAGTCATCAAAAAAATTCAAAACTGCTGACCAAGTCGTCGTGTTTCCTAAATGTCCCATATTGGGCCAAAAATCAGGGAAAAAATCATATAAAAATAAGAACATTTTTTAACAACTATGCCATTTAAAGAAGTTGTGAAGCCATATACTTAATAGGCTATTCATTAATATTTTTTAATAAAATTGTTGGTTTTCCTTCATGCGGTTTTAACTCTGTCCATAACATTGGAATTGGTTTGTGTTTTCAAAACATCAATTTTTCATGTAAATTAGGATGTTTCACTCTCTATACGAGATCGGTCTGGAAACACTGTGATTTGTTTAGCCATATTCCTGAATGGTTTGTGGTGGGGTCTACATATCAGTATGGTCCCAAATGACACTGACCCCATTCTCCTAGATTTTTGAAATGATGGTTTTCTCGTAGATTAACTCTTAAAATGGTTAAATATGGTTTCTCATGTTTAAAAGTAGGGTAGTGCTCATTTATATTTTCATTAAAATGTCATTATGCGTATTACACATCGTATTGGTATTTTGATTATGCTTGTACGCAGTCGTCATTTGTCACTTTTGGATTTGAAGCATGTTAAAACATTATAATAAAAAAAAACAAACAATCTTATACCCAATAAGTCCCTCGAGGGAACATAATGACTATCAAGCTGACGATCACTGCAGGAAAGGGAGGTAGCACAAATTGTCCTTGTTAGATATAGGAGCCAATTTCACCCTAAACACAAGACAAAGGTTCGCCTCCATGATTTTTGAAAAGTGGGAATAATGGCCTTTGGGATTTAAGGGATATAGAGTTGCTGCATTTATAGTTTTATTAGAAGTCCTATAGTCAGGTATAATCATGTAGGATAGGAGGTAATACCAGTTTAGGCTATGATAGTGATTACAATGGCCCTCTTAGCCGCCATCTTCGATTTGAATTATTATACCAAAGCAAAAATAATTGAGTCCTTGATTCAAAAGTAAAACCAGATGTTTATTATGTTTTGCTTACAATATATAAAATGGATCACTAGATGTATGAAAATATACAATATGTAAGAGTCGTTTTATGGTTTTCTTTTGTATTTCATTCAAATTTCTCATGTGTTAAAATTACGTAGTATATATAAAAATAGCAAAATTTGGGCTCTGATAGTAATTACAAGGGTCATTATTAGGCGCCATCTTGGTGTGAATGGTCTAAAAACGAAAGTAATAGCAGAGGTCATGTGTAGTTGCTTCATTTATATTTTCATTCAAAATTCCTGATGCATAAAACATAATTATACGTAGGTATATGAAGAAGAATGACCAGGTTGGGTATTGATAGATTAAAGTGCATACGCAATTGTCATTTTGTCATTGTTATATGGATTGAAACATGAAAACAAAGCAAAATGGTAAATTTTCAAGTGTCCAAAATTTAATTTATTTGTAAAATTTTATAAACGTTAAACTTGTATGATTTTTATTCAAATTTCCAATGTGTATACATAAGGAAGTAAATAGGTGTATGAAAAAAATCACCAGATTAAGCCCAATTGAATTGCTTACAGAAGCTGTGACGCTATTATTATTAGCCACAATTTGTGGATTTTGAAGTCTGTTTCTAACATAAATGATAAATGAGGTCCTTGGGTCCAAAGTAGACATTCTGGTTGTTTTTAATTGTTATCAAAAATATTGTTATTTTTCATTTTCAACTTTATTTCACCATGGAGGCCCAAATAAAAAAGTTGTTCTCCTGGGCGTGGGTACATCATTAACATTATGTACAAAATACAATATCTTAAGCTAAAAGAGTAAAGTAATACATACAAATGCAAAGGAAATCTAATATGACAAAACATTACAAAACCCCAAAACAAATTAAAAACAGCAATTGTAAAACAAGATAAACTCCTTGGTTTCTTCTGAATACATCAAAGTGATAGATGCTGAATATTCCATCAGGTTGCTCCAATATGTTGCACCTCGATAGGAAAGGAATATGCGTTTTGTAGTCTGTTTTGGTAGCGGAATGACAACATTCATTATATTTATGACAAGGATCTATGTGAAAAAAAAACATAAACAATTTATTATTATCAGTGCTTACGGTTGGCCGCCATCTTGGATTCAACAAAGAGTGTTAGCAACCACATAAATGTTTGGAATTTATTTTTTTTGTCGAGTATTACAGTATATTTCTGCCCAAATGTTGAATAACTGAGGTTAGTTTGTCTAACTACCAGTTCTGTTAATAGCGCCTTTTGGCGGCAATATTGGCCGCCATCTTGGATTTGAAGTATGTTAACAAAAAGAAAATATCAGATGTTGGTTCCTAGCACCACAAGATCCATGAATTTGAATCCTATTCATCTTGATTAGTGTTAATGCAACGTTTATATTCATAACATAGCTTTTTGGCGGCCATTTTGGACGCCATCTTGGATTTGTTTAATGTGATTGCCATATTGATTGAATTTAGCTGTTTTTGAACTCTTTGGTATCGATTATGGGTATTTTCGTCAATTTGGACCTCATACTGCGTTCAGAATACTAATTATAATGGAATTTATGTACTTTGGCGGCCATCTTGGATTTGACACCCTAAAAATGTTTTGAAAAAATTCCAAGATATTTTTTGCAACATGTTACACCCAAAACACAATGAATCAAGAGGAATTTTGCTTTAACAGAAAAAAAAACCACGAAATTACATTACAACCTACACTATATAGTGAAGGCGCTTTCAATACCAAATATTTAATTTTTTTATAATTTTCAGTTGTATGCTGATTTAATATAATCATTATGAATTAAGTACATTTTATTAAGCAGAAACAGTGAAATATATAATAATTGTCACAAGCTTTTATTTGTAATGACATCATGTTGTTGCAAAAATGTAAAAAAAAACAATTATGCAACATAATGATTTTAGCTAAAATTCCGTAATCATTGCACGTTTTAAAAATATCGTTCTGTTAATATACAGACGATACCAAAATAAAAACCCATCTGGTTTAATTCACATTGTGAAAGAGTGAATAAATCTACTAGAAAATAAACCAGATCTGAGAGGCTTTGCTAGCGGACCTCTTTCCGCCATTCCAATGGGATTACACAATTAAGAGACTGTTGGTGTACAATTATGAAAAAAATAAAGTGCATGCACATGTAGCTGTGACCCGAGAGCTGTGATTTATTGTGAAACTGGCATTTTAAGACTTAAGTACACAAGTTAAAAACTTCCGTTAATGCCCGGGGGGGGGGGCGTTCCTAGGGACCCAACCCAGGCACTAAGAAAACTGTTCAGTAGGAATCAGCGTCATAAATTATGTTAAAGAGCTGAATGGTGTGTAGCGCTGCTCATTATAATGACGTCATTCAACGTGTCACGTAATGAGGGAAATCTCTGTGGCCATAGCTATCGTAACATATTGATGGCAAACATCAACCGATCTGCCTTGGAAACAGCTGCGGTACCGATGCAGTTTTACATTTTTTTATATATCTGTGAACCCAATTCTACTCACTGCTTTTTCCCCGAATAAAATCAGTGAGAGAAAAGTCGATCTACGACAGTTTTTCGGCAACTTCTGCCATCACTTTTTTTTAACTTTTCGGTTCTAATTGATGACTTATGGTGAGTAAGCGATAGTAAATGGTTGGAATTCTTCCCCGTCGTGTGTTGTCAAAATATTTTGTATGTTGATGACACATTTTTATCGGAAAATATAAGCCTTCAGCTCGCAATTAGTACAGAATTCATCATGCATCGGTCCATTTTAATGTATGGTGGTTTGTGATATGCAAAAATACAGACCACAAGATATTGCACAATAATTCGGAAATCCGGGTGTAGTCGTATGCTTTATATGTGATTTTGCACCCTAGGGTCGGTGCATGCTCGGGGGTACAATAGCTGTAAATTAAAGGAATGATTAATAGTAATAATGATAGCTATTGATGTGTCATATGTCATGATCATTCGAGGCTGGGACGAAGTATGCGTCATGTGTATAAAGCGCTGGCATGGTGGGAGGGGATTGGTTGTAGGTGACAGGGAATCTGTATGCTTTCCAGGCAGAGTCGAGGTCAGCATACTCAGGTCAAAATTCCCAGTTGTGAAACCCAGTTGAAATGTTTCAACTGGAACCAAGTGAAATCCAGTTGATCCAAGTTGAATATCCAGTTGAATCCCAGTTGATCGGCGGATTCCGTGACGGAAATTGGAAAATTTTAACTAGGTGTTTTACTGACCTGTTGCACTCAGTTTAGACCAGTTACAAACAGTTAAAAACAGGGTTAAACAGTTAGTTCCGTCAAGGAAAATGGAACAATTGCAAATGGAAATCCAAGGAATTTAGGAATTTTGACCTGGGTAGTTATTTCGACATTTCTGACAAATTATTACGGCATTCCTGTTTGTGATTAAAGTGGGATGGGGACCGGGGGCAGGCTGAGGTATGTGCACAAGTGGTTGTATATGTCATGTAGTGCTTCCACATACATTGGGTGGTCAATTGAGATTATGTCTACATCTTTGAAACTTTGGACAAGGTCGTCTGCAGGGGGCCACATTCTGCAGGGGTGGGGAGAGAGGGAGGGTGGGGTTGCGGGTGGGGGAAGGGGTGGGTGCAGGGGATGGAAAGGAATTCAACCTGTATGACCTCTTACCGTGCAGAATTTACTTAACATAAAAAGGGTCATAAGACATGCTTGAAATATGGGACCAAACCAAACAATATTTTGATACATGCATGGACCATAAGGCCGGGCCGAATAAATTTAGATGGATGATAGGCCTATTGATCAACTACAGTCACTATCATGTGATTTTAGAGGACAATCTTAAGGTTGTCTATTCCTTGTCAACTTCAAATAAAGAAAAAAAGGCCTCACCATTGTTTTTCTGATGCGGCTGAAAGTTAATGGTAACTGGTAATATCACTCTCTAAATGTAAAAAATTTTATTAAAAAAATACAATCAAGGTTTATATCAAGTAAACGGTCGGACTACCCGGCACGATACCATGGTTACTAGGTGAATTCGCCAGGGATGTCAGGATCTTGTAACTGACGGTACGCCAGCTAAGCTCAAATGCCCGATAGTGACCTCGATTTTGACCCTTTAGAAAAATATTTATTTGCGCATGCTCAGATCAGAGACCGAAATCGGAATGGGCCGGAAGGTGTTAAGTTTTGATTCTGCCAGGTAAACATTTTCCCTGCGAGTTTGACATGGCACTAAAACAAGTTAAAATGGGGGTCACTGTAAGAACGCATCCCCACAATAAAAATGAAAATCCGAACTTTGAGCTATGACCTATAGTCATTGGAAATTGTCACTACTGAAAAAGTGGTTTTGCACCTTTCCAGCATCATCTACTCTAGAATAACCAATTAAAATAGTTATTGCAAATTCTTATAGCCAAATTTATCTCAGAAACTTATCTGGTCTTTCCCATAGAAAGTACACCGTTAAGAGCCACGGGGCATGAAAAATTCCAGTTGCTGCTATAAGCAAAACGGTTATTTGATTTAAGTATTATTGATTAGTAATAATGCATCTAAGGTATCATCTAAGTAATAAATCCCAAGATTTAAAGTCTTTTATTTTTTAATGAGTGAAATCTCTGGATTTTTTCACTTCCGTTAGTTTCCACGGGGGGGGGGGGGGGGCTAGGAACTAAACTAAATTATTCTAATGAGCCGTGGAGGATTATTTTTTAGTTTTTGGTTATCAGAGAAAAGCGTATTAAAAAATCCGACAATTAGCAACAACTCCTTGAAAAATGTGATTGAGAACGAGAATCGCAACAAAAAAGTCAAAGTTGGGTTATGACCCTTGGGTGCTTTTGCCTCTTAGGGTTTAAAATGAACCATAGTTTACAGTTCTCTTTGGTGCGGATTTTAATTCTTCAACAACGCTCCTTTTGACATGGCCCCAACATTTGCTGAAGACACAGCAGCTGCCGCCTGTCCAACATGTTACGAACAAATTCCCTATCCCTTGTTGCGTACGGTACACAATTAGCGTAAGATTACTCACCATTGGTTACTTATAGATTTACAAAAATAATCTTTCCGGGGTATTTTTGACAAATGATGTGAGATGATTGAACATTTCACAAACAATCGTACTGCGTTAAACTTGGAATGGGAGAATAAACGGGCGTCACACACTGCAAAACTTCTAAGGTATGACTTATTTTCAGTCAATGTCCTTCATTTGTTATCGAACAGAAGTAATTAGGTGTTACTCTAAAAAAATGACAGAAATATTCCCATGGTAAGCTCCAATTCACGCATCAAGTAAGTATTTCTCAATGGGATTGCTGCCAATATGCCTACGCCAATAGACATATACATCCCATGTCATATAACTAAACTACTTTCCTTGTATTTTTTAAGTTCCAAAAACATTATTCTATAAAAAAACTTTTGGACCACCCTGATTTTTACTTAAAAACAAAATGAGGCCTACAACAATTATGACTCCAAATCGGCTAACAATGTTTATATCCTTCCTTTAATTTACAAACATATAGTTCTTTGCTTTATGGCTAGAGTTTGGGGTTAGAGTTAAAACGCAGACACTCACAAATGAAATGGATATAGGTCTAAGGCTAATGATTTCAAACCAAGGGGCATTTAGTGACAGAAAAGGTGCAAAAAATATGGGTCTTTGGGTGAGAGCTAATTTTTCCCCAAAATGGGTAGGGTTTTTGCTTGAAAATTAAACTTTACGAAATCTTCTAAAAAGTCATGAAAGAAGAGGTCTTTGTAAGAAGTTTTATTTATTTATTTTTTTTAACAACAGGGGACTTATAGGTGATAGTCATGATAGTGGTAAAAACTATATGGAGGGCTTTAGATGACAGCGATGCTGGAAATAGGGGTTCTTAAGAGCCTTACATACAGCGTGTCGCCAAAAATGAAATCCTCTAAGATGATGCCGTAATTTCAATTGTTTAAAAAAATGAAATGTACATTGTTTTCATAAAGCCTAACCTTTTCTCCACATACTGTTCAAATCTCATCTGATTTGCTTCATTAGTTTTGAGAACAAAGGCAATTACCTAAGTGCGCCACAATTCTTTCCAAGTTTAACTGATGAATGCAAAATCAAAGCATGTGTATATGCTTGTTTTATTTATCTTCTCTTGTCTCTTTCTTTATCATTACCTCCTTATTTTGGTTCAATTTACTCAGTATAATCTTGTAAATTTAATATTAAACATTTAACGACAACCTTTATTTGATTTTTTCTAGCAAATAGTCTATACCAGAACTAGGACGTCATCAACATCCATTATTACTATTTTAATTTATTGATATTTAATCATTCCAGAGCAATTTACAATATTCAAACGGATTTGTAAGACACACGAAAGATAAAACAGTTAAGTTTGGCCAAGGTGTTAAGTTACTATTTTAAATAGGGTGTAGGAAAGGGGATGTTAGGAAAAACAATGTAGAGAATGATAAAAGAAGGGAAAAAAATACGACAAAAAATTGTGTACTTTATTTGAAAAACAAAACAAAACAAAAAAAAAAAAAAAAAAACGTCAAGATTAGCACCAGGAGATAGATTCTTTGTAGTTGAAAGAGATTTACTTGACGGTTGTGTGAACCTGCTTCAACGAGTCTAAGCAAAAATTTGAAACGGGGGGGTAATTTTGAAGGAGTGGGTTTGTATAAGCTTTATGAATTTTAAACAGTGAACGGATCAAACCAAAAACTGTATGGGATATACAAAATAACTGCCATTTATCAATCTGTTATAAATTTGAATATTCAGTAACGTTGAAATATAGCACCAACTTAGAGGGAGGATTGCACTTATTTTGGGGAAACTCTGTACGCTACTTCCGAAAATGGAGTCCTTTGGGGCCGTATTCAACACAGTTTTAGAATGGTCGCAATGAATAACGATTATAGGCCTCCTAATGACAGGCTATGGACAAACAAAAAAATAGAAGGAACGCCAACTCCTTCCAACTTCATAAACCATTTCATTTTTTCTTCCTGCCTCCGAGTGCAAACATAAATAGTCCCTGTGGGGTGTCGATTCTGAACTTTGCAAAAGTAGTCTGCCTCAGAGACTGATGATCTACAATTCAAGAGATTTTGTAAATGCAATTGGAGTGGGCATATTTCTAAATAAGGCTTGCCAAAGCATTAACATGAGATGTATAGGGTTGCACCACTCCCGTTCTTTTTAATCAAAACTCTGGTCATTAATGGGTGGGTACTTACACAATCACATAAACATATGGAGGAAAGTTGAAAAAAAAAAAAACGATTGTACCGCTTTCAGATGGGGCTCCAAAACCGCATTTTTGCAATGAGCACCCAATTCTCCCGCCAAAAATGGAAAAAAAAACCACTTCCTGCACTTTTACATTAAATTTGCCCATACTGAGGAGAACACAAAAATAATTGCAAGATATAAAGGGCCAAAAAAATTTTGATTAGTAGCGCAACCAAAATGCTTAATTATGATCATTAGCATAAAACAGCTCATTGAATTTTATGTTTTTCACCAAAAATATGTACAACTGATATAGGCAGTTAGGCTACATAAATTTAGACCAAAAAAAATAGCGTCAAAAAATGGCGTTCAGAAAACATTACGTGAATCAAAAAACATGTGGCAATGATTGCGTATGACCGACGTGATGAAAATCACCGGAATCATAGAAATTGTTGTTTTATTTAAAGCAAAATCTATAGTATTTGCTACCAAGTGTTGAAAAAAATGAAAGAAATCGACCCTTAGAAAATAGGCCAGATATGACACATTTGAAGCCACCCACACCTCATTTTTTCTCCATTCAACAGGTTTTATAAGTTTTAAGCAAACATTTCGTTAAAGGGATTTTATTGGTTATGAATCTCGGCACATATATAATGAAATATCCCTCATGAAATATATACGTACAGATGATTTTGAATGGTCATTGGGAGTATTCCTTGCAAAAAAACAAAAATTTTCACGCTTAAGTTGGATGAGCAAGTAGACGATTTAAGGAAGCCGCCACGTTATTATTAACGATCGTTTGACAAAAGCCAATGTTTAGTATTTCACACCAATTGAAAAGCACTGGTCGGGTGGGTGTCAAGGTTCTGGCCTCTGTATGAAAGACTTCGCGTTTACTTTTTTTTAACTTGAAATTAAAAACAAGCTTTTTGATTTAACGTTTTCCTTTAAAAATCTATATAAAAAAAATAAAAAAAATAAAAAAAATAAAAAATTTTTTGTTTTTTTTAAAAGAGCCTGGAAAACTGCTTGAGCTAAAGGAAAACTCTACATTCAGTATAACAAAAAGCGCTACTCGGGTATATTGAAAAAAGTACGTTAGAGTGCGAACCGCGCATTTAGTGGGTTTCGCACACTGATTCTCTTATACAAGGGATTGAAACCTGGGCTTCGTATTGAAGCACTGATGGCCAATGGTCATCACAAAAAGAGCCAAAGCGGTGGTGGTAAGACGGTCATTATACAAAATTGTTACCATTTAAATGTGGAAAATAGGACCATAACAGACACAGAATCAAGCCAATTCAGTGACTCATGTATTTGCGCGATATGGTGGATCGGCATTATGTCTCAAAGCGTGCACCCGGGATACAACGTATGTTAAAGTCGTCTACCGAAATTGGGGGGGCGGGGGTGTTACCACCCCCCCTTCAGGTTTTTCCCCGCTTGCTAAAAACCCCCTTTTTGGATTTTTTGACAAAATTATTAATTGTAATTGTCAATTGAAAGGTTCCGCTCCTTTTAACCAGAAACAAACATCCACGGGGGTATGAGGTAAGATACAGGGAGATCCCAAGTGATGGATAGGGGAAGTACCTAAAACATTTGCCCAACACAACCACAGAAATACCTAACCAGGAACTGAATTTCGGTACCAATAGATAGCTAGGTCCTCCTCTTCCATGATCCAAAATCCGTACCAACGTACCTAACATTTATGTCACTATGACGTCATACATGTAAAGTTCGCATGTCAGCAACAGCCCATTATTTACATGACCACACACGGTGGAGAAATGAAAATTCATTTTTCACCAAAAAAGGTTAGAAAAATCAGCAATTTCATGCGGGTTTTGACTCTCTGATGGGAATGACTAGTTTTATATATTGACAGCATTTTAGCGCTATAAGGTGTTTGAGTCTCCTAAAAATTGCGAAAATAAAGTTTCCACCACCCTATATCAGTATTTTCGTACTTTCCTCAACATAGGCCGTCATGGATGACGTCATAATGGGATTGTTAGTACTTATTTTGGTACCAATGGAAATAAGAAGACCTGCTACCACCCCCCCCCCCACCATTCGGAAGTTTTGTTACAAAAAAGGCTAGGTAGTACGAGGGGTAAAACAGGTTGTCTCTGGATGCTATGTGTTCCGGTAGACCAAGATGCCTGCCGGTTGCTTCATTCTCAAATATACATATTGTTGGTTAGCAATCCGTGTATAGAGGGGATAAGTGGTTAAAGTCGACTGCGCGAAAACTATAATATTACGCGACCCACTTCCAAATGACCACGGTCTTTCATGGATGTTAGTGTTTAGGCCAACTAAAACCTTTGTCAATCACAAAAGGATATCTAAAACACCCCTCTTCACATTTTCTAAATCACTGAGGTTTTAAAAAGTGGAGTTTTTTTTTTGAAAAAACAATTTAAACGAATTCGCGCCAATCCTTGGTGCTCAACGAATGGTCAAAGAATGAGGCTGTGGCAATACTTGAACGTGATATATGCGCATTTGGGATATATTTCGCTACTTTGGTCGGTATGCATGCGGCGTTGTAAATTTACCACAGGGAATAAACATGGTACTTCCAGGAGGAATGTACAGTGTGTACATTTGTCGGAATAAAAGAAAAGCTGGATTTTTTTTCAAAAAAACTAAAAAATTAAAAAAAAAACCATCTGGTACGTTTATTTAGGGCTATGTAATTATATATGTGCCGATTTAGATTCATTACCATTTAAAAACATTAATGTACGATGGGGTATCTCATTTTGAAAGTAATGGTGACCCTTGCTTAAATTGATCTTTGAAAATAGCCTTAATCCGTTCTCAAAAGAATTAAAGGTTCACACAAAATCTCACCCAATAATCATGATGTGTAAATGTAAATTTTCAAAAAATTGAAAATTGTGAGAAATGAAAAATGGTCATACATGTACAAACTATGCCAATAAAGGACTAAACTCTAGCAATATCCTAAACATGGAAAGATCTGTTTCTCTGGTCTGCAAAAGGGTGAATTGGTGTTTGGATTGGATTTGTCCAAAATCACGTGGCCTTGTATAAAGAGCTTAATTGGATTATTCCGTAGTTGAATTATTCAAGAAAATGTAACATTTATTAAGTTGGCAAAGGCATCATGATATGTCTGTACATTTTCACAAACACAAGCTGTATGTGTGTAAATGCCATAGGAATGGAGGAGAGGGAAAACGAATGGCTTACAAAACCCGCCATATATAGCGTATTTTTCAGTCGATTTTTTGAATATTCAACAAATGAAAGTATATTAGATTATGTGTGTTTTATGAAATCAACAAAAAATCTATGATTCTAGCGATTGCATTAAGATCAAGATCATCATTTATCCTTGCACAATCAAGTACACTTAAGGTTAATGATTATCAGTCCACCTTCACCAATCAAAAATCCAACATATTACGTTCGACGGCGCTTGTGATCCTAGAGTTCATTGCCGACACGGTTGCTACGTGTTACGTCACGGCGGAATAGACTCGGGTCCCTCAATTCAACGAACAGCCACTATTGAGCCGTGTAGGCAGTCAAAATAGAATGAATGCTGCCTTACCCAACACTAATTGCAACAGAATCAATTCAACAGAATTTGATTGGAATACTTTAAAAAAACATATCAAAAGTCTACTAAAATCAAAGGCGTGGAACATATATTTGTAAGGGGGGGAAGGTTTTACAGGGGTCCCACAAATATGAAAAAGTATCAAAACGCGCGAAAAGTAGCCAAAGTGTTCGTTACATTTCCAGGATTTTAAAAAAGGATAGTTGCAATATCTGCAGGTGAGTTGAATAGTTATGAGTCAAAATAGGTTCAAGGTCACAATGGGGGTAGATTTTCAGATATATCCGTTCGTTTATAAAAAATGGTGTTAAAATTGTTCGTATATGGTACAGAACCCGAAAATATACTGGTTTGCACCATATATAATATCTATGATATTGGAACGCAAAATGTGAATGGGGGCTACAGGGTCTATGGGCGGTCACTAATCATAGATCTGTAATCTATTATGAAAGTTCCAAACAAAGAATCTATTTACATTTAATTATCAGTGGGACAAATTTAACAGTTGACAACCAGTCCGATCAAAATCGGGATATTCTATGAATTTTAACCCAGGATGACCTTGAAGACTGTTATGAGCTATTGTACTAAAACTATAACGCGTTAGATATGGCAAACCTAGGACCTTTTTAAACCCTTGGGAGTAGATAATCTTTGGTACATCATTTAAATCAATCGAACAATTCTAATTTCCCCCTGTACAAACGTTGCCCTTATTTCTACATTTCCACTAGGTTGATGTTTGGTTGAACTTTTATATATTATTTTTGGACTCTTTCAGAGTATATTAACACACAATTGTTTCTGTTGCCAATTTGTTTGGGGTAAATCATACATATATTGGACTAGTGGTTTACACAATGACGATTGCGTTTAATATATCTATATATATGCGGCAGTTTTACTATAATGTGTAACCTTTGCTTGCGATGAGGCAGGGAAATATAAACATGTAGGACCGGCGGGAGGCCAAGCTTCTGTTGATTGGTTTGGGATGATTTGAGAAGAAGTATTTTTTTTTTTTTTTTTTTTTTTTTTTTTTTTTTTTATCACCTGTGAGTAAATCAAGGGTGGGGTCAGGCGGCAACTGAAAGTAGCGCCGGGACACGTGGTGAGCACTTTAGGTCTCTACTTGGGGCAAGCCAGCTCGGAGTGACACTGACCTGGTGACCTTTCTTAATCACGGCGGTTGACAGACGACCTTCCGTCCGACGGGACTTTCTCTGTGGAGGACGCTTCGGGTCTGCCTGGGGGGGCTGACGGGACACCGGAACGCTCTGGGCCCGACGACATCCTGCAGCGTCTGGAAGAGAGGGTACATATTCCATGATCAACTGATTAGAATTTTGTAACAGCCCATACATGGGAAACAAGCCAGCTGCCTTTTCGGCATCATTCATCATTTCCTCTACGGGAAAGGAAAAAAAAGGCCGACCTCCAACCAAACCCCAAAAATACAGAGGAATCACACGTTCACCACTGACTATGGGATCTACAACTCATGTCGCGCAGCAGAGTCGCCCACGTGAACCCATTCTCGGACGGAGCCGGAGCGGTTTTCGCAAAGGCGATCAGCACTGCTCGGAATCGTGGCCCTAGGGGGGTGATGTGGGGAGTTGGGAATTTCAAAGGGAAAAGATCTAATTGGTTTTGTAGGATTTTACAGGCTTTTGACGTTTGTAAACGGGGATGTAAGGGATGATGTGTATGCTACATATTCTCGACATAACTACGGTTTGGCATGTCCCGGGATTGAGATGGCAGGGCAGGTGCCGTCGTGTATGATGCCATATGGCTTTGTAAGGGCCATGGGTGGGCCAATGGGGGTTCCTAGCAGATGCTGGAGTCCTCAAGGAGCTACTTTGCTCCCTAGATCTTTGTGGTCGTGGATTTGATCTATACATCCTCGATGGAGTTTGACATCGTGGAGACAGGGGACTCGCCATCGGGCGCTGGAGAGTTCTGGACGTCACCGGAGTCAGCGTCTAACGGACCTTGACTGAGCAGATGTCTGGCTCTGGCGGCTGGTCTGATGTGTGGTGCACGAGATCTACTGGCATTGCTTGGGGGTGCTGCAGACGGGGTTGGCCTGCGTCTGGATGCCGGGGGGGGGGGGCTGAATGTGTGACTGTCAGTGAGGAAGATGATCATCGACCTGTCTGCGCGGCAGGTGGTGGCCGACTCGGGGAGGTCAAGGACTTCGGGTATCTAGGGTCCTGTGTTGCCGACAGCGGGAGGGACTTCCTGTCACGCAAAGGACAAGCCTGGAGTGCCTGCGGTGAACTACACCACTTATGGCGGTCTGGTATCTCCAGTTCAACCAGGCTGAAATTCTTTAGAGCCTGTGTAGAGGGTGTCCTGTTCTGTGGATCTGGGGCCTGCGGGATAGACTGGATGGCGCCTGCGCCGGGCTTCTTGTGCGAGTACAAGACATATCCTGGCGTGAGCACGGGACCGGGGCACGGATGTGTGGAGATGTCCCTCCGGTTTCATCTTCTGTTGCCCAACGCCGTGCACGATTTGCCGGTCGCTGTCGTCGTGCGATTGACCAGGTGGTCTCGGACGTCACGTGTTGGAAGTTGCCATGCCAAGACAGAGGTCGTCGCCCCTTTGGCTGCATTGATGTGATTGCTCGAGACATCCGGCGGGATCCATCTGGCGTCCCCGGCCTGATGACAGGCGGGGACATTTGGCGTTGCGTGGTGAACAGCATGATAGATAGATATCCACCGGTGGACGAAAAGTAGGGCACTCATTGAGAATGTGATCCGCAGTCTGTCATGGAGAACCACATTGACAGTCTGGAGATGTGTATGATACCTCAATCGATGAGCAACTCCTCGCAATGGTCGTTTCAAGGACATGATAAGGATCACATTCGCTCTGTTAAAAAAAAAGAGATCGCCAAACTTAGTTGAGCCTCCGGCGTGAACAGGTCACTTTCAACACCATTCTCACTAGATGAGCTCACCTCTGCTATCAGGCAACTTAAGAGCGGAAAGGCCCAGAGCCCTGATAAAATACCAGCGGAGATCCTGATGCACTGCGGCCACGATGTCCTGAATGGTTCCTGGAGTTCTACACATATGCTGCCTTACCAACCAGTCCTTACCAAAGATCCAGAGGAGGGCAATTATCACCGCACTCCACAAACAAAACAAGTCTGTCGCCAACACTAAGAACTACCACCCTATATCACTACTGTGTGTGTTTCCTTAAACTCCTTGAGAGGGTGATCCTGGACCGGCTGGAGCTAGTCGTCGAACCCAATATGCCTGAAAAGCAAGCATCGTGTCACCGTGGCCGGACCACTGTCCACCAGATTGTAAAACTCACAAATGATATCAGTAGCTCACCTCTGCTATCAGCCAACTTAAGAGCGGAAAGGCCCAGGGACCTGATAACATACCAGCGGAGCTCCTGATGTACTGCGGCCACGATGTCTTGAATGGCTCCAGGAGTTCTACACATATGCTGTCTTACCAACAAGTCATTTTACCAAATATCTGGAGGAGGGACAATATTATCGCACTCCACAAACCAAACATGTCTGTCCACAACCCTAAGAACTACGGCCTAATATGAATACTGCATGTTTCCTTCAAACTCCTTGGATGATCCTGACCCGGCTGGAGCCAGTCGTCTAGCCACATCTGCCTGACAAACAAGCATGATTTCGCCGTGGCAGGACCACTGTCCACCAGATTGTAAAACTCACAAATGATATTGAAGAAAGGTTTGAAAAGCATTGTAAGGCAGGCGTCATCTTGGCGGACCTTGCCGCAGCATATGACAACGTGTGGCCTGACACTCAAGCTTCTCAGGACCATCCCGGATCGTCACCTTGCATAATTCATATGTAACATGCTTGCAAACCGTAGCTTTGTTCTCAAGACCAGTAATGGATAGAGCAGTCGTCTACGACGTCTGAGGAACGGAGTTCCACAACGATCTGTACTGGCTCCCATGCTGTTCAACTTGTAAATCAGCGATTTACCTCAAACAACATCTATATAGACAATATGGCTACTTCTTCACTCGAACAGAAGCTGGACAGAAGTTGAAAGTACACTGACTGCAGAATATGACCCTACTTGCAGCATCTCAAAACCCGGATGAAGCCAAGACCACCGCTACTGCCTTCCATCTTAACACCAAAGAGGCTCATCGCCAGCTTCAAACCAACCTCAATGGAGCGTCTCTGCCATACAATCCTACACAAACCTATCTGGGAGTGAAGCTTGATCGGCAGCTTACTTATCGGCAGCACCTCGAGTCAGTATGCGCAAAGGTATCTTCGAGGAATAACCTCCTGTGCCGCCTTGCTGGGTCCTCGTAGGGTGTTAGCCCAACGACTCTACGCACCACAGCACTGGCTCTGGTCTACAGCGCTGCTGAATATGCTACACCAGTACCAACATGGTGCAATAGCTCTCACACAAAGAAGCTGGACACAGTACCCAACGAAACCATTACTGGTTGCCTTCGTCCCACTCCATCTGAGATTCTACCAGTGCTTTCAGGCATTGCACCTGCAGTGCATCGGAGAGAACACCACACGCACAAACTGGTGAATAATTCTCTGTTGATCAACAAGCATCTGCTGCATAACACTCTCAAAGAATCACACCAGCTCGGCAGACAGAGACGGCGCTCTCTCGACCTTTCTGTCGACAAGCTGCCAATTCAACATCTTACAGACATGGAACTCTGGCTGAATAGATATATATGGGGCATTCTGGGCCAAAATCGAAATATAGGCAAACTCCTGTGCACCCCCTCCTCACCCACATCAACCAAGGCAAATCCCTGTACTTTTCCTCACACACCTCCAACCACACCCACTCCAGGCAATTTTCTGTGCAAAAATGCTCTACAACCTCATTACACACGTGCACCTATATAATTTGCTCACACACCCACTCCAAGCAATTTTCTGTGCAAACTATGCTCTACCACCTCATTACACACGTGCACGTGTGTAATTTGCTCAAAACAGAAATCGCAAAAAATTTGTTTAAAAAATGAAAAAATATAATAAATAAAATAACGATGGAACAAACCGTAAAAGAATTGCGAATGCTCGCAAAAAACGCAGGTCTCCGAGGATATTCTCGCTTGAGAAAAGCTGAGCTTGTATCGTTTCTCGAAGAGAACTACATTCTCCCAAGAAATATATTGGATGCTCCAGTACCAAACATTGGTACATCTATTCTTCAACCAACTTCGTACGTACCACCAGCTTCTATACAAAAACAACAACCACCACAGCAGGATTGGTCTTTTCTAGATGTACCACAACCAGCTCTAAGACGGAGTGATAGACTTAAAAAACTTCAAAAAAGCATCAAAAACTTGACCAACAGAAGGAGAGCCCTTTGAAATAATGAGACTGAAGCTGCTTTGAATCGATTTGCTACTACATGACAAGATTGATGGACGTTCAGGATATGAACTCAAAAACCTTTCTTGCAGCAGACCCAAAGCCTGTGTAAAATCTTTTAACAAAAATCGCGAAACAAAGCTGGTTAAAATTCTTTCTTTGGTATGATGGACGAAAACAAACTTGCAAACTGGAGAAGCAGTGGTGAAAGAAGTTCCATTTTGGTCTTGTGATGAAGGTAACCCTCGAAACAACCAACCTTGACGAACTGTATGAAAAGTGGAAATTTAAATTTTCGGAGAACATTTCAACATTCCAAAACAGTGGAAGTGGATGTATCTTCAAGTCGATCGTGTCTGGAAATTCACACAGTCAAGTACGAACCTTTGAGTGGATCATCATACATTCCCTTCCCATAATATTTATCTAAAAATATGCGATAATCAATCCAAGAATATGACCAACGTGCTTCAAGTGGGCTGTACTAGAGCTATCAATCGCCAACGAATCACATCCGGATCGATAGACAAAAGCTAAGAGAAGAGCGGACAACACTCAACTGGGCTGGCATCACATTCCAACTCCCTCTCAAGATACATCGACCAGTTTGAAAAAACAATCCATCAATTTCTGTCAATGTCGCAGAGGATCCGAAAATGAAGTTATCCCTCTGATAACAAGTCCTGGTATACCACACCGAGAACATCAATTGACCTTTTTTGTTTTCGAACTCTGAAACTCAACATTACTGGCAAATGATCAAAATAGAGCAACTGCTACACCGTCCCAAAAATATAAAAAGCATCTATGCGTTACTATGGTCGAAGATGTTTATCTTCTTTACACTTCCAACGAGCAACTACTGATACATGAAGACCTTTGGTCAATGAATGAAACCTTGAAGGTTTAAATGCCAAGGAAGATTCATTCATGTATTTCAACACACCATTTCAAATCCCAACATGTACCTTTTGTCGTGTACCTGTTTTGAAAGTTTATAACAAACCGATTTCACACAAGTGCCAACCAGACTCCAAAACTCGGTACACCAAAAATATCAAAAGCATGAACCATCTGGTTTTTTCTACTACTTAAATGCTTGACGATCGTTTCCATTCCGATCCCGTGATTTACCTAAAATCAGAGGATGAAGATGTGGGACAGATTTTTGTAAACACCCTTGAAAAAAAACATCAAAAATCTACAACAGTTTTGGAACATAAAAAACAAACAAGTTAGTGGGTGAGCAATATGATTTTTAGTTCGCGTGAGCGAGAAATCTATGAGAAACAACCCACTGTCACATTTGCAAGCAAAACTCCTCAACCCGGCTGTCAAAGAAAACTACACCGTTCGAGATCATTGTCATTTCACCGGGAAATTCAGAGGAGCATCACACAATCAGTTCAATCTGGCCTATGCACACCAGACATTTTTTTCCAGTTATCTTCCACAATCTTGCAGGCTATGGAACGCACATCTCTTCAATCAAAAATCTTGGAAAAACTGAGTGGAAAAATCACTTTATTCCCAAACAATTAAAAAAACATTTCTTTCACCAAAAAAATACAGTTGCCACCTTTGTTAACCAAGATAAAAAATTGGTTGAAGTCAAGCGTGATCTATATTTATCGACAGCTTCAACTTCATGGGGGTTCCCGGGAGTTTGGATAAGCTCGTGACGAATCTTTCCGAATTTACCGAAATTTCCAAATTTTTCCTCACGATTCTCAAAGACAGCGTGTCCGCAAGAAAGGAGTCTATTCGTACATTCATAATTCTATCGAAAGACTCAACGATACCCAACTTCCACCAAAGGATGCTTTTACTCCAAACTCAATGATACCGACATATCCGAAGAGGACTCTGCTCACAGCTCAAAAGGTGTGGTTGCCTTCCGCCATGAAATCGATGAGGGACTATCTCGATCTGTATCTCAAGACTGATGTCCTACTACTAATGGGCCTGATGTTTAGAAAATTTCAGAAAGTCTGCGTGAAAAATTATGAACTGATCCTTGTTGGTAATTTACACAACAACTGGTTCTATCCTACGATGCGATGCTAAAGAAAACTAGAATTTAAACAAACTGCGAGAGCTTCTCACAGATGTAGACACGATGCCATGATGATAGACAAAGGCATCAGAGGGGGTGTAGTGATGATTTCCACCAGACATTCCAAAGCCAACAACAAGTACCTGGGAGTCGACTATGACCCTGATCTTCCTTCGAAGTTTATTCAGTATCTGGACGCTAACAATCTCTATGGATGGGTCGATGAGTCAAAAATTGCCGAGACTTTCAAATGGATGACCAAGGAACCAATCGAGAATTGGCATGAACAACCTGCATTCTTGAGGTGGACCTCGATTACCCTCGTGAGCTTCACGATCTTCCATAACGCTATCCGCTAGCTCCAGAAAGAGTTATAGTTTGACAAAGTTGAAAAACTCATTCCAATCTTAGAAACAAGAAAAAATTACATGATGCACATTCACCGAGCCTGAACAGTGTTTTTAGATCTGGACTCAAACTAACCAAGATCTATCGTGAATAAAATTCCACGAAGAGCCTTTTATGAATAAGTATTACTAGATTTGAACACGAGCAGTCCGAACTAAAGCTGGAATCAAGTTATTGAAAACGATTTTTTCAAGCATGATGAATAAAAAGTTAATAAAAACGTCACACGGTGGAAGCGGAAATTGAATTACTTGAAACAGATATTCAATCATTAGCGAGAGGTATGGAACAGGTTCGATGGTGAAGAGGCTAAATTCTTTACATACTTATTTACTTCATTTACTGAAAATAACAAAAATATTTTTATTTTTTTTAATAATATTATACATTTATTCCATTTCTAGTCAAATAACAAGATTTTATAATTTTCAATGACAAAGATCTTGTTGATACACATTAAGAATATCTACAAGCCAGTTAAGTGTTATACACACATCAATCGAATGGGGGGCTTGATTGACTGACACACACACCCCTGAAGCGTATGTCTACAATAACAACAGGGTTGCCAAAATCGCGAGTTGGCAAATGACTCAACGAGACTCAGACATCAGCTATTTTGTCATATCTTTTATACATTCCCAAACCGTTCCAAACTTTTTCGAAAAAGTTAAAACATTTTTTGAAAAAAAAAAATTGAAAAAAAAACGTGACGGATCGGAATTTGTTGGAACTGTTTGGAATGTGTGGACGATTTGGTATTTAGGTTATCCATTATACCTGTTTAAGGTATGTCTTTATGTACATGTACCTATATGGTTTGATTGTAGGTTTTGAGTTTTATTTACACGTGTGAGATCGGGGATGTGTCGTATCTCGGGAGGGGAAGGTGCGAGGGCTTAGAAATTTTTTTCTCTGGGGTTAGTTTTTGGGGGTCGGGGGGTGTTTCTAGAATAATTTTTTTTCGTGTTTCTAAAAAGAAAAAAAAATCCTAAGTTAATGAGCTAACTTATTTCTATAGGAGATATTTAGTGAAATTTTTGAGATGGCATCGGTAGAGGATCAACCTGCAAACACGTGGGGTCAGAGGTCAACGGGGTCATTGCACTTACTTTTTTTCTCCTATACGGAAATTTCAAAAAATGTAAATTATGATAGTTTTTAGAGGTGTCTTTAGCTGAAATTTTTATGAGATTGCAAAAAAAAAAAATCCCAATTGGATAAAACTCCATTGGGATTTTTGTGAGGTTAATGCACTTTTTAAAATAAAATCCTAAAACAAGAAATGCCTTTAAAAAAGACTTGTACGAGTTAATACAGTGAGTGCCATTGTAAGAATTGCAAACGAAACCATACTTACGAGCAAAAAAGCATAACAAAGCTGAAGACGCTGAAACAGCTGTTTTAGATAATATAATAATACTCAAACGTCTGTTTATTGAGGTTCCACGTAAGAAATTAAGGCCTCCTCTTACAAAAATTCCCAATGTTGTCACTTTTTTTCAAATTCTTTGTTGATTCAATGCTGCACGTGCGCTTTGTATAATCCCTGTAAAATCGCATGAAAATTCTTTGGTTTGCTTTTGATTTGGTATTCGAATGAGGATTTTATAGAATTTACTCATCGAGCGTTTCGAGAGGACATCGCAGGAGCCGAGGGAAATTTATTTTTTTTTGTTAAAAAATAAGGTTGCACAAAGTGTCAGAGTTTGTGGTTAAAAACATTGCGTAAAGACAGTATGTATGTGAAAACACTGTGGACATACGAAACTCATCTTGAAATAAAACTCCCTATTGTGATTTTTATAGAACGCATACATTAAGACTAGCTAGCAAACCAAAAAACCTGTGGAAACTATTGGGAATTGGTCCTAACTAGAAATCATCAAATGGTTCATTTTTTTTTTCTTTTTGGATGTTGCTGGTGAAGTTGAGTGGTGATGAGGTGGATCTGAAGATGAAGTTGTCCATTTGTGATAGCCCAAAGCTGCTAATCCCCAACAATAGCCACTCTTCCAACAGAGAGGCATAGAGGTTGCAATCATCATTTTTTTCAACCTCAGGCTTTTGTTCCACTTTCGCTTCAGCTTTTTGCGACTCTTCAAAAGCTTTAATGTTTGCTTTGTTTTTGGCAGCCAACGCCTTTCCAGCCGCCACTTTTTTTTTGATTTTTTACTTTTTTTGGACGGGGGTGCTGTCACTTTTGCTGGTGGTTTTGGTTTTTCTTTTTCTGCTTTTGCGGGGACTGCTTCTTCCGTTTTTGGAATTGCTTCCGCTGTTTGCTGAACTTCTGACTTTTCCATTCTTTTATTGATTGAAAAAAAATTCTTGAGCGCGTCTAAATTTTTCTGAGCATAACATCTAAGCAAAAAGAATTTTTCTAAGCATAGCATCTGAGCGCATGATTTTTTCTTGAGCAAAGCTCCTATGCAGCTTAAATTTTCCTGAACAGACTATCTAAGCACATTGCTCAGACATCTGAGCATCATCTAAGCATCATCTGAGCAGAGCATCTAAGCAGCCTAAATTTTTCTGAGCAGACCATCTGAGCACATTGCTCAGGAATCTGAGCATCATCTAAGCATTATCTGAGCATCATCTGAGCAGAGCATCTGAGCACAAAGCAAAAAAAAAATCCTGTCAAAATTAATTTGACAGGATTTTTTTTCAATCGATTTCATCTACACCAACCTCCTTACTCTCTGGAGGTTCAAGAGGAACCTGCTTCACTTGCTCTATATGATTGCTAGTGAGCAGCAAAGTCTCTATAGGAGCCAACCATTTTCCAATGTGTGATAGATGCCACTAGTCCAGCTAGTTAGAGCTAAATTAAAAACGTGGCTTTTTCCAAGCTTTCCTCTAGCTCTTCAGGATTGATGAGGATGAAGTTTCCTGGAAGCAGCAACCTTACCATGTTTGAGTAGGCTGAGACGATATGCTTTTTGAGGGTTTTTCAAACAAGTTCACCGATTTTGCTTTCATATCGAGCATATAATTTTTCGATTTCTTTCTGCTCAAGCTTTTCGATTTCCTCCGAGGTGAAGTTTTTTTCCGAAACTACAAGCTTAATCAGCTTTTCCCTCTTGTCATTATCAACCTGAAGATTTTGCAAAGCAAAATCTTCCACCATCACCTTCTGAGCTTCATCTTCAATGATTTTGTCGATGTCAGTCATCTTTTATTTACTACAAATTTGTAACCTCTTGGTGGATGCAAAAACAGTAACAATCTCGAATACTGTTTTTGTTCTAGGTTTTCACGGGTACCACGTTGTTCTCCTTCATAATCGCGCCGAAATCATCTCCATCTTTGCACCAAAAAGTAGCCAGCCACTTGATCTGCCTCCTGATGGTTTTTGGAACAGCGACGTAAGCCTGAGACAGAATCCACAGAGAACAAGTGTCGTGACGTCCGGAACATGCTAGATTTATCAGAGCGCTTCCTTTTTTTGTCGATTCCTTCTTCGGCGATGCTGTCGTCGATCAAAAACAGAACCTGCCCATCAGTCATTTTACCTATGACCTCGTAAAACACCTTGATTGTCGTTTGAAACTGATCGTCAGGTTTCGGAAACCATTCTTCGGGATCAACCATAAAAACCTGATCCGGATTATTGACCACCCACGCCCGATTTAGGTAGGCTTTGTTGCTGCTCCAGTTTGGACAGATTATCACGATGTACTCGAAAAAATCTACGTATTCTTTTTCAAGGAGATCCAGAATGAACTCCGTCTTTCCCGACATTGTTTCGCCTGATATTACCGCGCTATGTAAAAATTTTGGATACATTTTTATTTTAGCACACCACTAAGCTGTCCATTTTCGAAATTCAGCATACCATCCTGCACGTAAAATATGTAGGCATCGAGGTTTCCAGCGGTTTCGGCTTCCTTTTCTATCGCTATATGGATGGATTGTCCAACACCTTCGATTTTTCTCCCGCTTCCGTGAAGCGTGAGATCATCGCTCGACCTCATATCCAACCAAAGACCGTACTTCGTGGTTAGATATTCTGGCAAACTCACATCAGCCAGATGACCTTCCTTAAAGGAATGAGGGACTGTTCTGTGTTTTCCGTCGGCAAAATGTTTCCTGATTTCGTTAAACATCTGAGGAGGTTTCATGCCGCTGGAAAATATCTGATTTGGGTTGCCGTCTAGAGTAACGGAAACCTTTTTAATTTTGGGATTGTAGAATGTTTCGCTATTTCTAGCGTAATCGCCTCCTCCGTCGTTTGGATCCACAAACAAAATCAGGATTACCCTTCATGTTCTTGGCCTGAGGTGCCATAGCGAAGTTCCAAATTGTGTCTGATTTGTTCACCGACTCCTTGCTATCCCGTGTGATGTTATCGTAAAGAACGTTGAACCGACCCATTTGCTGGTTTTTCAGAATCGTAGCCAGTTCGGAGGATGTGAGAACTTCAAATTCCAAGTGGATATCAGAAATCGTATAGCTGGCTGTTGTGTCAGTGCTCACTACGACTTTTCCAAATCGTCAAAGGTCAACTCGTAAGACAAACGATCTCTGAGTTCACTCTGGAAGAACGGGTTGTGGGACGACAGCATCTCAAAATCCAGAGGAATGCAGAAGAGATTATCGTAAGCATTTCCAATCGCCATGTCAGCCGCGACATTATCCGCCACGTCTCCAGCATCGATCCTGATTTTTCGCACAGCCTCCGATTGGATGCCTTGATATACCGCGTTTTCACGTTCCCTGCTGGTCATCCACATGTCCTCATAACATAGGAGGATATCAGCATCATTCAACGTGAAGACGCTCTTTCCTTCTAGTTTTACTTCAATCTTGGATACTATCGCCCTTCCGAGATTGTTCACTATCGTTCTGTTGGCATCGTTATTGGCTCCTGCTGCCGAATTCAAATCCAACTTGAACGTCAACATCGACGTTCCAGGAATTATAACGTCATTTTGTCGGAGATCGGGAAATCTAACCGTTAAGATCCCCCCTGGACCTATAGTACTCGGTACGTGAGTGTTGCTTATCGTGCGTCGCACGCCCTTGAATCCTTTCGTAACGCGAAGTTTTCGCATCGGATTTAATTTGTGTCCGTAATTAGTCGCCATCTTTCTTTTATTATTAGGGAAAGAGTTGATGAGGATGTAACTGATCCCTTTGCGGATGATAGTACTACTCATCTTATCGATGAAACAAGCGTAGATCCGCTTGAATATAGCGTATCTGAAATTCCTGATTGGGCGAGGGATTCATTACCCGAGGGTTTAACTGAAGAAAATACAGCATCGTCAGAGCAGGTCGATCAACGTATCGAAGCTTTCAAAAGAGAAAGTAACATAACGAAAGATATTAGTGCCTTTGAATTTGTAGGAGATAAATCGGGTAGGCTATGGGTCAAATGGGGAAAATATTGGGTACAACTAACGCAAAAAAGAAATTCAAATTTATTCTACGCTCAAAGTTCTCTACAACGACCGGGGGTGTGAATAAATTTTTTCAAAGCGATGGGAATGATACAAGTAAAAATATCACCCGAAGCTGCTGCTGCTGCTATTGGCGTTTATGAAGATACACCAACTTCAAAGCAAACTATCGAGCTAAAAAATCTAGGTGAAACGGGTGACAGAGTGAGTGAAAGCGTTGAGAACCTATCCGAGCAACTGAAAATAGAAGAAGGAGTTCAGACTGAGTTGGCTCAGCAGCACATACGAGATCTCGAAAGAGCTGACCAATTTATTTACAGTGGTCAGGCAAAGGCAGCCAGCGCAAAAATTTCAGCGTTAGAACAAACGATCAGAG
>JAMKCH010041873.1:0-12699 GCA_023653785.1 Ophioderma brevispina
GAGAAAATAATATTTTTAAAAGTTTAATCAGAAAAATGGAGGCCATATAACAGTGTCTAATATGAAATCACTGCGTATCAGAGAAATGGATGACTCCTGGCGGGGTTGAAATTTCTCGTTAACAACAAACTTTGGCGCGTTAACATTTATATTTATATTCAATTTTAGTAGAAAATGTTTGATTTTGTCATTGTTTGCTTCTATTGTAACTGCTTACCTCGAACATTTCATAAGCAGATCACCTAAACGCATAATTAATATTGTGCAGCAACACCGAGCGGTTTTAAATCCTAAATTTCAACACCAGAAACTAACACCGACAAGCTTGACACCGATTGTGGTGTAAAAATTTAACAGCCCGGTTGTTGCAGTGCAATCGCGAGGAAAGTGATGGATTGGGCGATGAGGAAGACATAGAAGAGAGGGTAGGCCTACCAGAAGCAATGGTTAGAGCAATGATGAGTTTGTATGAAGGGCAAAGACAAGAGGTGGGGTCTGATTTGTCATCCAACACCTATATCCCTGCGCTATCTCCATTGTGAGGTCCAAAGGATATAACCTATTTTCTCCATCCTGAGGCCCCAGCAACATGCGCCTCCCATTAGGAACAATCCATTGTGTTTAAGGGGGATTATTTTGTAGCAGTTTTATAGCGTTTCCTATTATAATAATACTGGTGGTCTGTCTGTCTGTCTGTCTGTCAGTGTGTCTGTCTGACCGCGTCTATTTTCTCAGAGACCGAGGGTCGCACGTTTCTCAAACTTGGTGGGTGGTTGCCTCTTGACCTTCCGAATACCGAGTTTGTATTGGTTAGTGGATCAAAGGTCATCAGAGGTAATTCAAGGTCAAAAAAAGGTCAAATGGGGTGAACATTGGTGTATGGACATGAAACTTGGAGGGTGGGGGTTGATTGTTGATGCCGAAATTTTGAATGTCACGACAAGGTCATCAGGGGCCATTCAAGGTCAAAGGAGGTCAAATGGGGTAAACCTTGGTGTATCCAGATGAAACTTGGTGGGCGGGGTCGATTGTTGATGCCGAAAATTTTAAAGGTCACGACAAGGTCATCGGGTCATTCAAGGTCAAAGGAGGTCAAATAGGGTAAACATTGGTGTATGGACATGAAACTTGGAAGGTGGGGTTGATTGTTGATGCCGAAATTTTGAAGATCACGACAAGGTCATCAGGGATCATTCAAGGTCAAAGGATGTCAAATGGGGTAAACTTTGGTGCATCCAGATGAAACTTGGAGGGTGGGGGTTGATTGTTGCTGCCGAAAATTTTAAAAGTCACGACAAGGTCAGGGGTCATTCAAGGTGAAAGAAATCACAAAACCCAAGGGTCATTCAAGCCAGGTGATCGCGAAACCAGATGATCGCGAAACCCGGGGCCGGGGACACCCTAGTTTAAATATTTGCTTTGAATGAAAGAGGAAATAGGCAATGCTTCTCGTAATTTGGGATTTAGGAACCAGGGCCCTCATGAGTGATATGGGATTAAGGCTTGGAACACTGAGATATAACTGTAGAATGAAATTTAATACATTTGGTAGGTTTACTATTGAGGGTCCTCATAAGTGAGATGGGATTTAGGAACCCGGGTCCTCATGAGTGACATAGGATTAAGGCTTGAAATGCTAATACAAAATTGTCAAATTGTAGAATAAAATAAGGATATTTGTAAGGCTTGAAACACATGCAGAGATATAATTGTAGAATGAAATTTAGAACATTTGGTATGCTTACAATGGAGGGTTCTCATATAAGTGAGATGGGATTTAGGATCCTCATTAATGATAGAATTAAGGCTTGAAATGCTAATATAAAATTGTAGAATGAAATTATTAAGGATATTTGGTGAGTTTACTATAGAGGGTCCTCATAAGTGAGATGGGATTTAGGAACAAGGGTCCTCATGAGTGAGATAGGATTAAGGCTTAAAATGTTAATATAAAATTGTAGAATGAAATTAAAGGCACTATCAGTGACTTGTCTACCTCATAAAAACCAAAAATCATCAAAGATAAGATTTTTACATGTCTGTATCAAGTACAGGTACCCTAACACACCTGCAAACATGATAAGACATAAAACAAACATAATAGCCACAAAATCGGATATTTTAGTCATTATTGTCCCGAACGGACTCTTACCCGGACACTTACTACAACGCGCTAATTGAATGGAGAGTCATATCTTGAATACCGCCCGTTTTCTCCTTTTCTTCTGGCAATTCTTCCACATTGGAAGATAACTTATGAGAATCATACAGACTTATCCTTCATTTTATGCATTTCCTGTTTCCTGCATATTTCAAATATTGTGACTCTTTCGAGTAAATCACTGCGAGTGTCCTGTATTACATTTTGGTGAGTTTTATGGGGTCCTCAGAAGTAGATGTATTTAGGAACCCGGGTCCCTCATGAGTGAGATAGATTTAATGAACTTATAAAGGAATTTGGCCGATTTAACTATATAGAGGGTCTCATAAGTGGTGACTTGCCATTTTGGTCTAAAACCCAATTGGTCTAATGGCCATTTGTCTACCTCCAATGGGTCTAATACCATTGACGTCACTAATCATTTAGGCCAATAACCATTAGTCTAATAGACATGGTGTCTAATATATCTCTATATTCCTAAATATCATATCGCCTAATATCCATATCGTCTATAAAACCGAATTGGTCTAAATGCCAATTGTCCCTAATACCCAACTGTCTCATATTCCCTTTGGTCTAATATCCACTGGGTCTAATATCCATCTTGGTGTCTACTTAATACCCTTTGATAGCTAATATCCATCTGGTCTATAACATACATTTGGTCTAATATCCCTTGGTCTAATATTCGCTAGTCCCAGTTGGATCTAATATCCCTCTGGTCTAATATACATTTGGTCTAATGATCCATTGGTCTCTATTCAGCTAGTCCCTAATTCTCATTGGGTCTAATTCTCATTGGGTCCAATTCCCATTTGGTCTAATATCCATATTGTCTATGTTCCCTGGTCCTAATATACAATTTGGGTCTAATCTTTATAATCATTTTAAAATCACTTATTTGGGTTTACCATCCAAATGGATTTAGACCAAATGGGCAATTATTATACCAAGTTAGATATTAACGCCGGTTGGACCATTAGACCAAGTGGAATTAGAACAATGGATATTAGATCAAATGGACATTAGATCAATGGGTATTAGAATCAAATGATATTTAGACCGATGGGTAATTAGACCAGATGGCATTAGACCAATTGGGTTTAGACCAAATGGATATTAGACCAAATGGTTTTAAATAAGACTGGTGGGCTTAGACCACATGGATATTGGACGTTCTTGTTGGCTAGATAATTGGATGTGTAGACTAAATGGTTATTAGACAAATTGGTATTAGGACAATTAAGGGTTTAGACGAATTGAAGTTGGACCAAATGGCTATTAAACCAAATGGGATTAGATCCAAATGGCAATGACCCTCATAAGTGAGATGGGAATTAGGAACCAAGGGTTCTCACGAGTGAATAGGATTAAGGGCCTTGGAACACTGAGATATCTGTAGAAGAAATTTATTTAGACATTAGGTACATGGTGGGTGGGTGCATCAAGGTTCTGTATAGCTTTCTCCACTGATTTTTTGCAATATGGATTGATGGGTCACGAGATTCACAGAAGGTTTGATGAATGTGAGATGCTGTATGTGCCTGATGACTTGGTTTTTAATTTGTGAGAATGGAAGGATTGAGGGAGAAGTTTGGGAATGAAGAAGGCTTTTTGAGAGATTAAGGGTCTGAAGGTTAACCTTGAGAAGACATAAGTGTTTTTGGTGAGCGGGGTTGATAGGGGTGGTGGTGGTGGTAGTGATGTATAAGGTAGACCCAATGCGGCATGTAAAGGGTAACAGCAAATTAGTTTTGGTGGGGTCTTTGGAAATGGTGGAAATGGATCCATGCATGGAATGCTAAAGATGAAGAGATGACCCCAATTTGGCGTAGATTTTGTGTGTTGAAGATGCGAGAAGGGGACTGGAGGGATGGTGGAACCAGAGGAAAAAGTTGTGTGATGAGGTGGAATCGTTTAAGGAGTTAATGTGCCTGGGAATAGGGTTATTGGGGAGTGGTGTGCCTGCGAGGTTGCCTGTGACAGCTACGTGGATGGGGATGGGTGGTGTGAAGTTTAGGGAAGTGGGGGATTTTGTTACAAGGGGAAATATCCTTGAAGATGAAAGGAATGGTGTTTAGGAGTTGTGTGGAGATCAGTGATGCTGTATGGGAGCGAGACGTGGTGTCTTAGCGAAAATGAGATGGGGATTCTGAGAAGGACAGAGAGAGAGAGCGAGAGCAATGAATGAGAGCGATGTGTGGTTTGAAGTTGACCATGAGTAAATGTTTTAAGAGGGTTTTTTGTTCGAGTGAGCGGTTTGAGGAGGGGACGTCCAAAAGATTCATGGAGAAGCCAAGTGAGGGGAAGGAGAGTAGGAGGGTTGGGTTTGAGGATGGCGGATGCATTGAATCGTGTGAATTGGGCGGGAGGGAGGGCGCTAGTGTGAGGTGAATCCGGCCACCCCCGTTTACAGGGACAACACCCGGATTTAGAAACTTTGGATTTCTACTGCTCTAGTTAAAAACTCGTCTAAAATCAAATTAATAATGGTGGAATATTTCTGTATGATGCCGGACATAAAATCAAAATTATCCCCATATGATTATAATAATGTTGCGTTCCGTGCCTGGGAAAAATCAAGCTAATACAATAAAGTAAAGCCGCACGCAGGATGAATTTTACTCTTTCAGAGTGACTCACAAAGGGCCCATTCCGAAAAGATTAACCTTGCCAAACCGTTTGAAGAATATTTTGGTCAAATTACAAAATGTTACACCACTTGTAAATCCATAAAACCTGATCCAAAATTTTCTTTGAAAGGTGTGAAACACTCTTTTCGGAATGTGCCCTGTATTGGTCTCCGGTGAAAATACTTTTAGTTTGGTTATGGTCTGTTTACAGTACGCTAAATTAATTTAAAATTATTGATAGTCTATTATTTGCAGCTAATCATAACATGGTTTTAGTCCTTGCCACGTCATGCATAATCGGGTGCGATTTAACAGCTGTGATTCAGTTGGCGTTAACCATTCACTAACGATGCCTTCTGTATGTTTGGGGTAATTTCTGTCCATTTTGGCGCATGGCGTGTGTGAGAATCACTATCTACTACCTCTGCTGCCCATTCTTGAAATGCAGGATTCTGATTGTTCAGAGTTTACTGCCCCTTATTCTGCAATATGGGTCGCCAATGCATTTCCTTATTCTAGCAGGCTGCTTTAGATGATAGAATAGAAATAAGGGTTTGCGTACATTTTATTAAAAAATGGGCCTCATAATGTATCCTCGTCCAGAAAAAACTTCAAATAATGGGCTCGGCTGCGCCTGACCCATTATTTAGTTTTTCCGACCCGGACACACATATTCGCCCATAATGATACTGCATCACCCTTTATTTCTTAATTACTCCCGGCTCCCCGAGGTCTCTCAGTCCGATTAAATTTGTTTTACATTGGCTTATTTTATATCTTTAGCCAATTAGAGAAGTGATAAGAAAACCTTAAAGGTTTGTACAGATATATAGATGGTCTATTTTGATTGGTTACTCAGAGTCTATATCATACTATATCATCTAATAATCCAATCGGAAATACTGTAAGAAAAGTATTACAAGTACCTAAGGCACACAAAGATTAATACAAATTGTTACAATTTTGACAAATAACCGCTTTTCTCCCCTTTCATAAATAAAATCAATGAGCTCTGTAAACCCGCAATACTGGCACTGTATTTATATCGGTAATATCAAATTGCGATCATTTTCAATCGAGTGGAGTGGCATGTCACGTTTCATCAGATACTCGCAAAAGCGTTGACAACGTGTACTGGCGTCATTTCATATCGAAATCATTTTCATGCTAAAATGAAACATTTCGCCCCTCATAAAAATGAATGATTGTGAAACATCGTTTATGATTATGACTGAAGCGCGTTTATAGCTTTAACAGTATGAAATTGAAAATGCGTATAGCCTAAACGATCAGGTGGTCGGAATTAAAGGGAAGTCTCTTTAATTTATATTCCAACAAGAGCAAGACTGATGGTCAAAACGTTTTTCTCATTTCCTTGAAAAAATATTCCTTTTACAAATTACATGAAACCTGGGTTGGGTTTGACGAAAAAGACAAGATATTCTTAAGAAGGCTTGCTGTATTTTACGAAACGAAACGAAACGAAACAAAACTCCCATTGGATTACGTCGTGCATGCTTAACGTGCATAGCGGAATAAAGCGTGTAATCCAATGGGAGTTCTGTTTCGTTTCATTTCGCAAAATACAGTAAGCCCTTAAGAATAACAACTTCACTCTAATAAAATTTGGGTGATATATTCCCTAGCCTCCATCCTGATGGTGGTGGTTTTCTGGAAATATGCATTCGTTTTGCTTCTTGTTTTACTCTTCCTCCTTTCTTTCTCATTTCCCCTCCTTTCTTCCGTCATTCTTCTGTTTTTCCTCCTCTTTTAATTCATTTTCCCGAAGAGCCATTTGCTGTGATAAATGATGATGTATTTTATAAAAGAAGCGGCCCTAATTCTAACTGTTTAATCATGGTTCTGGGTGACCACAAAATATTTTGAAAGTTACTTGACATTAGCAAATCTATATAACATGCTGTATGCCTGGAATTTGAACATAAAATCAAGCAGGGTGGGACGAGAAACCGGATTTTTTTTTTTAACTCGGCCAAACTCGATTTCAACTGAATGACGGTTTACACGGGTTGCAACGCACGGCTATATACTGTTACAAAGGGTTAAATTTCATTTATATCAATACACAGACAAAAGATTATACAATGCCCTAGAAGAAACAGGCATCTAACAATGGCGAACTGTCAACAAACATTTTCTAAGACTCCCCGCCCGGGGGTCACCCGCCCAATCGCCATGATCACGGTGCGTGTTGTCCTGACACGCTCCGCGTTTGTTTCAAATGTTAACTTTTGACACCCCTGAAAATCGATGCGTGATTCGTAGATCCTAAGTGAGGAATCCCACATTTTGCAATTAAAAGATGAAAAACGGGATTTCTTATAAGAATTGCGTTCTTCACCTCAGAAAAGTGAATGGTTTATAGCTGAAAACTCTGAAACCTACACTATTTCGTATAGTCATGTTTATGGGGGATTGAAGCCACATTCAAAGGGTGGGGCAAGTCCAATCTTCTGTTTCGCTATAGGGCCGATTCTACAATCGCATGAGATTTCATACGTGAGAATGCGTGGTATATTGTCGCACAAAATTGCTCAGGGAGCATGTAGAATAAGTAGGTCAAATTGGTACATCCAATCTTGCTCACTTGCGAGTATACCAACTGACGTGTGATGTCGTCGCCAGAAGCCATAAGTGTTTTAACTAAATAATATGCCTTTGTTATTGGTTGTTAGGCAGAAGGTACTAACTAGCTGTGTATTCCTGAGATTTCATAATGATTGAAAAAGAAAGTGGGTCAAATTTTGGGGGGTCTTCAGAATGAGCAATGTAAAGGTGTCAATTTGAAACGGGTGAGGTGTCAGAATTACCCCTTTAGATGTCGGAGACACTCTTTAGGGTGTCGATAACACTAGATGACACCTTAGAGTATCAGAATGACACCTTTAGGGGGTCCAATCCAGAAATGACACCTTTGGAAACCTTTTAGGGTGGCCAAGGCAGAATGACACCTTTGGGGGTCTCAAAATGGACCCCCAAAGGTGTCATTCTGGCTTGACACCCTACATGTCATTCTGAACATCCTCAAAGTGTTATTCTGATACCCTAAATGTGTCACCTGGTAACCTAAATGTGTCATCTGACACCCTAAAGGTGTCATGTGTCATCAACACCCCAAACGTGTCAAATGACACCTTTACATGCTCAATCTGAAGACCCAAATTGACACCACTTTAAAGGTAGTGGCATGTCCAGATATGACCCCAGTTATACAGCAATCAAGTAACCCGCACATGGAATCCGTTGGGATGACACGGACTACAGTATAACGGGTTTCTGCTTAGAACATTTTGGCAAATTTACAAAATCTGGGAGGAATAATTCGAAAGAAAATTCTACTCTATTTGAGTATTTTTTAAATAGCAACGGGGTTTTTTAAATATAAAAGTGAGAAATTTTATCTATTTAAGTATTGTAAAATATAAAAGGGTTCTTGGCAAGTGGTTCTTGGCAGTAGACTGTACTTTTTAGTAAAAGGATCTTGGCAAGTAGACTTCTTTTGTAAAAAGGGCTTTTGGCAAGTAGCCTTTACTTTAGTAAAAGGGTTCTTGGCATAGAACTTACTTTTAGTGAAAGGGTTCTTTGCAAGTAGACTTACTTTTAGTAAAAGGATTATTGGCAAGTAGACTTACTTTAAAGAAAAGGATTCTTGGCAAGTAGACTTACTTTTAGTAAAATGATTCTTGGCAAGTAGACTTACGTTTAGTAAAAGGATTCTGGCAAGTAGACTTACTTTAGTAAAAGGATTCTGGCAAGTGGGCAAGAAGGACTTACTTTAGGTAATAAAGGGTCTTGCAAGTAGACTTAACTTTTAGTTAAAAGGGTTCTTGGAAGTAGGACTCTACTTTTGTATAAGTAAAAGGGTTCTTGGCAAGTCGAACTTACTTTTAGTAAAGGATTCTTGGCAAGAGTAGACTACTTTTAGTAAAAGGATTCTGGCAAGTAGACTTACTTTTCGTCAAGGATTCTTGGCAAGAGACTTTTGGTTAAAAGGGTTCTTGGCAAGTAGAATTAATTTAGTTTAAAGGATTCTTGGCAAGGTCGAATTTTAGTAAAAGATTCTTGGCAAGTAGACGACTTTTAGGAAAAGGATTCTTGGCACGTAGACTTTGTTAAAGGGTTATTGGCAAGTTAGACTACTTTTAGTAAAGGATTCTTGGCAGTAGACTTACTATAGTAAAAGGATCCTTTAGAAGTAACTTTAGTAAAAGGGTTCTTGGCAAGTAGACTGACTTTTAGTAAAAGGGTTCTTTAGCAAAGTAGACTTACTTTTCGTAAAAGGAGTTTTGCAAGTCACTTCTTTCAGTAAAAGGGGTCTGGCAAGAGACTTACTTTTAGTAAAGGATTCTGGCTAAGTAGACTTTTAGTAAAAGGGTTCTTGGCAAGTAGGACTTACTTTTAGTAAAAGGATCTTGGCCAAGTTAGACTTACTTTTAGTAAAAAGGACTTCTTTGCAAGTAGACTTAACTTTTAGTAAAGGTTCTTAGCCAAGTAGACTTACTTTAGTTAAAAGGGTTCTGGCCAGTAACTTACTTTAGTAAAAGGTTCGTGGCAAGAAGATCTTACTTTTAGTAAAAGGGTTTTTGGCAAGTAGACTTACTTTTGTAAAGGATTCTTGGCAAGAGACTTACTTTTAGTAAAGGTTCTTGGCAAGTAGACTTTTAGTAAAAGGGTTCTTGGCAAGTATGAATTACTTTAGTAAAAGATTCTTGGCAAGTTGGACTTTTAGTAAAAGGGATTTCTGGCAAGTAGACTTAGTTTTAGTAAAAGGGTTTTTGGCAAGTCGAGTATACTTTTAGTATAAGTCTCTTTTCTTCCGAAAAAGGAAAAACGCTGGCAGGTCGAAACTTTTAGCATTGAAACACTCTTTAAAAATACATTTGATTAGTGACCTTACTCAAACCTATTTTTTTTTTTAAATTATAACAAGACTCCATATTCTTTTTAGGAAGTTTGCAAATTTTACCCAAAGACCCCATTTTGTTTGACATTGCAAATTTGTCACGCCCCCCCCCCCCATGCTGCCACGGGCTGGGGGAAATTTATGATTACTTCAGTGATAGTCGTGCGCCATTTTATTAATTAAGCACTCCGAGTATAGCTTTTTAGACAAAAGAAGCTGATTGAGACAAAGTTTTTTTTTTGTGCCTAAGATTGGACCTCAGGGGGTAACAAAACCAAAACTTAAAATACCCAAAGAAACAAAAAACAGAAACCTTTTAATTAGTACCAGGACCGTACGCAGGATATATTTGGGGGGGGGGTGGGGTGGGGGGGATTTTTTTCTTTTTTGGACCTTTTTTAAAACAAGTGGACTTTTCTTGGTAAAAGTTGACCTACTCCCTCAAATGGTCCGTTTTTGGACTTTTTGAACATTTCCTCACCAAAAAGTGGACTTTTTTGTTAAAATTTCTCTAAATTCTGGACCTTTTTATCAAAAAAATCAGCAAAAAGTGGACCCTTTTCACCTTTTGTGGAATTTTGGTGGTGGTGGTGGGGTGAGGGTGCGACCGCGTACTGTCCTGGGTAGTACGTGAACAAGGCTGTGGGTCACCCAAACCTCCATTAAAACCTATTTTTTTCTTAAAGTTGGGTGACCCGATCGATAACCTTGTCCCCCACTTTACCCCATCCAAATTCAGATTTTGCTATATCAGAAGTTCATATTTTTCTTATTACTCCAGTAAAATTTAAGGCCCAGGAAATGTTCGCTTTTGGTGTTATGAACAATAAATTACAATCCGACCATGACCGGTCACTCACCTTTAAGTAATTCCAACAAATCATTATTTTGTTTTGTTCTGTTTGTTTTCTTCTCTCGAGGAGGAGAGGGGACAGATGTGTTTTCGCAATAATACTTACAGTCTTGAACGCTTGCGAAAACTATGAATAATAGATAGTGCAAGAAGTCATAGTAAAATAAACATTTAATTATTTACTTATAACGTATTCTGCACAAACCTGAAAAGATGTTTCCTTTGTAAGTATAATGATTTGCAGATGTTCCTAAAAGCGTTTTTAAATTTTAGATTATGTTTCCTGTTTCGGGTTATTCTGTTTATTGGCTGGCGCGTATACTAATATTGGCCCGCATGATGAAATTTTTATCGCACTAAAGCCAGTTCAGTTTTTACTGTCAGTTAAATTGGCGTATTCTCTGTAACAGTCAATGAATAAGTAAATACGATATGAATGATACTTTAAGAAACAGGTGAGCGCGCTATTCTGCACTTATAATGGGGACATGGAAGACATATCTTCACTGTGCAAGCTTGTTTTTTGTCTGTTTCCTTTTCCCTTTCTTTGCTCTTCGGAAGAAATGTTGGCGCGCACGGGGGAAGGGTTGATTTAGAATAGGGAGGTGTCTCCATTAGTATAGTGATGCTATGAATTTTATCAACACATAGTCATAAAACAACTGAAGAAAAGACGGGTTAACATTTTGGTGACTTGCCATTTGGTCTAATCCCATTTGGTCTAATGGCTATTTTGGCTAACTCTAATTGGTCTAATACCATTTAGTCTAATAACCATTTAGGCTAATAACCATTTAGTCTAATAGCCATGTAGTCTCATATTCATCTGGAATAAGTCTCATCGTCTAATATCCATATCGTCTATAACCGATTTGGTCTAATGCCAATTGGTCTAATACCCAACTGGTCTAATATTCCATTTGGTCTAATATGGTCCAAATGTCAATCTGGTCCAAATGGGTATTAGACCAAATACATATTGAACGAGGCGGACATTAGACATAATGGATATTAGACCAAATGGATATTAGACCAAATGGATATTAGACCAGATGGATATTAGACCAAATGGATATTAGACCAATTGGGTATTAGACCAAATGGATATTAGACAAAATGAATATTAGACAAGATGGATATTAGACCAAATGGGAATTAGACCAAATGGTGTTTGTGGTTATTAGACCAAATGGTAGTAGACGAAATGGGCATTAGACTAGATGGGTATTAGATCAAATAGCTATTAGACATTTTGGTTGTTAGATAAATTGGATGTTAGACTTTATGGTTATTAGACAGATTGGTATAAGACAATATGGGCTTAGACCATTTGAAGTTAGACCAAATGGCTATTAGACCAAATGGGAATTAGACCAAATGGTAATAAACCAACATTTTTTGCACATCCATCCGGACACGTTGCTCACGCTGCTTGCCATAGGTCAGAAGATTTGCTATCTTCAGTAGACAGCACAGTTACTTAAAGACACTACCAGTGATTAACACAAACGAGTCAAAATATTTCAAAATTGCAGTTCTAGAAAACAGTTGCCGTGTCCAAAGATATGGCTCTCCATAAATATCCGATTTTGTCCTTATTAGGTTGCTTTGGTCTTATAACTTGTACGTTATGTTGTGATACCTACACTTGTACACGCACAAATCTGTTTTTGTTTTATGATTTTTTTATTTTCTGATTTTATTTAGCAAATCACCGATAGTGTCTTTAAACTGTTGGGCATTAGCCAACAGATTTGCTATCTTCAGTAGACAGCACAGTTACTTAAACTGTTTGGTATCAGACAGCAGGTTTTCTATCTTCAGTAGACAGCACAGTTACTTAAACTGGTATCAGACAGCAGATTTGCTATTTTCAATAGACAGCACGGTTACTTAAACTGTTTGGTATCAGACAGCAGATTTGCTATTTTCAGTAGACAGCGCGGTTACTTAAACTGTTTGGTATCAGAGAGCAGATTTGCTATCTTCAGTTTTCAGCAAAGTTACTTAATCTGTTTGGTATCAGACAGCAGATTTGCTATCTTTTTGTAGACAGCACAGTTACTTAATCTGTTTGGTATCAGACAGCAGATTTGCTATCTTCAGTAGACAGCACAGTTACACTGTT
>JAMKCH010041874.1:0-37833 GCA_023653785.1 Ophioderma brevispina
GAAAAAAATCAAAAACTTTGGAGGATATTGAAAATGTGGTGGCGATGAGGACTTTGAATGGGAGCCGATTCACACTAGGGAATTTCAAATCTACATTGAGACATCAACTGATTGGTCCTTTTATTGTAAAATTATTTCACCAGGGCAATTGCCTTTCAACAGCGTGTCTTCTAAAATGGAGAAAGGAGTCTCCCCTTTGTTTTTTATGTGACAAATTTCCCGAAACCGTGGTCCATGTTTTTTTGTGATTTAAAAAGGTCAATCAAAATTATGGAGTGAGGGGCTTTGATATGGTTTTAATGAAAACTTCATGTGATCGTGTAATCGTAAATAAGTTTGAGCTCATGTATTGGAAGGGTCAGATGACAAATTTGTCATATTTATTGTTATGTTGAAGTTCTATATTCTATAGATGTAAGGTTCGAAAGTGATCCCAAGTTTACTGCCCCTTCTTAAAAACTTTTTTTCTGTCAAAACGGAAATTGGGTCTGATATGCGTATAAAAAGGGGTGAATTGAGTGTAATTTAAAAAATGGTCTTTTGATTTAGGCGGGTTTTTTTCTTTTTCCCCTCCCCTACCTTGTTCATATGGTTATTTTTACAAGTAAGTAATGTGGTGATTTCAACACATCTACTTACAACATAGAATTATACTGAGATGGGTAATTTATCATTTTTCTGGATATTTAATTTCCTTGTGGTACTATTATTTAATTCTTGCTTGCAATTATGATATGTTTTTTCGTGTTATTTTTCTTCGTTTGTTTTTTCTTGATTGTGCTAATAAAATATTTTAATGCAAAAAAAATACTCAACGGCGACACACTTTGACAACAGTTGGAGTATTTTATGCATCTAACTACATCCTGTGTAAATTTGATGAAATTTATTGCGGGCAAATATGATTTTTCATACAAATCTAGCTTTAACACGTCTTCTATGGGAAATTGGCAATATAGAGGGGCGATAACATACAATTATGACCTTATAGCATTTATGGCAGTTTCTTGCGCTGTATATCGAGTTTCCCCCGCTATATGTCGAGTTTAAAGCGCTGCCTATCCAGTTGGAACTCTGTGTGCCGAGTTTCATAAATTATATCTGTCCAGAAAAATTCAGTCCAAAATAAATCATGCGAGTTTTAAAATCTGGACATGATTTTTTTCAACATGTGCAAACTGGACATGATTGTTTCTCAACATGAGCAAACTCGACATGATTTTTTCTCAACATGAGGAAACTCGACATGAGTTTATTCAACATGAGCAAACTCGACATGATTTGTTTTCTCAACATGAGCCACACTCGACTGATTTTTTCTCAACATGACAAACTCGACAGGCTTTTTTTTATCTAACATGAGCAAACTCCGACATGATTTTTTTACACATACACCAAAAAATCATGTCGAGTTTCCTCATGTTGAGAAAAAATTCATGTCGCGATTTGAAGATGAACATGGACATGAATTATGTCCAAAAAACTCCCAGATCAGAGCACAACTGATGTATAGAGGGCAAACGGACATATAGCGCTTTGTAAACTCCACATATAACGATGCACACTCGGCCATGTTATGCGAGGAACGGGGGGGGACGGGAAGAAATGGAAAACTCGATACAAAGCGCGTGAAACTCGACATGGCGGGGAAAACTCGCCATGATTGATACGTGGAGCGTGAAACTCGACATGGTTATGCAAACTCACCATATAGGGAGCACAACTCGATGTATAGAGGGAAAACTGATACGATAGGCAGCGCTGTAACTCGACATATAACGCTGCACACTCCACATATGGGCGAGGAAAACTCGATACCAGCGCTTGAAACTCGACATGCGCGGGAAAACTCTGCGCCATGATTTGATACGTGGAGCGGTGTCCTATCCAACACCCGATGTGCGTTCAACGCAATTATATCAAACACTAAAACGGATCAATTTAGGTCCGGTATTAGTGCCTTATGATCCGACTGCAATTTTGGAGACTATTACAATAGGGTACAATAGGCGTGAGGGGAATTAGTGTATTTGTTTTTTTTAATTCCATCAGGACTTAGTTAATACCGTGTAATAACTATCGTGTGGACACGACCTAGAGTCTCAATAGTAGTTCCACACCGTGTATTAGCAAACAAAACTGACTGAAACGAAACGTAATTTCTGCAGTCATTGGACCTTCACTTTTCACACGGTAAGGTTAGATTTTCTAATTTGCTCACTTCATAATCCGACAAAGTATCGGCGGTCCCACACCGTAACATTGCAATGTGCCTCTGTACTTACAATTGCTATTTTCTGCCACTGAAATTGCACGTGGCATGTTTGGGGAATAACCGCCATTTTCATCACTAACAATAGATTTTTGATGTTAACATGTGCTTCATATAGGACTGCATGATCGCTTTGCCGGCACTCTTTGTGGGCACAGGCTACGTCATGAAAAGTCAAAATTGATTCACCTATGAATACATATTATACTTTTAATTTTGAGAGGGAATGGGTTTGAGAGATAAGAAATTACTCTTATATGAGTATTATTTGTATATATAATCATAAGCTTGTCGCTCTTCTTTTAGTTTAGTTCCCTGTAAGCTTTAAAAGATATTTTAAGTTGGCTCGGGCGAAAAGGAGGGTGTATATAACAGCGAATAAGACGCAATTTTCCTTGAATCGGCGTAACATATTTATATAACTATTGAACTGAAACAATAGGTGTCGCTATTAAATTCATTTCTTTGCTTTACTTCGGGAATTGTTGGCTTTTATTACAACGAAAAAAGTAGCTCTCCTTTAAAGTGACATACTTGCAATTGCATTACATTAGGGTAAATAACTATGTAACTTTTAAAGACAGCTACTTTTGTCGTAGTAATCAATAATTAAACAAACTTCGCTAATTTGGTACTGATCATGCATAGTCCAGACGACTAGAAAGTAAGGGTGTCGCGCTAGGTTAGTCATGCATACTCATGGGCGGGTAGAACACGATTTGTTTCCCTCGGTTTGTGAAATTCTGAAGAGAAGGGGCTACTTACTCTTGTTGTGTTGTTTGGTGCTCTGGTGTGCTTGAAAAATTATAGGCAGTCGGCACTAACCCCCCCTCCCCCCTACCCCCCCACCCCCTTCAGATTTTCGAAACCGAATCAAAAAAAAAGTCTACCCGGCGAGGGAAAGCGAGCCGGAAAATTTTAAAAGCCGAATGTGGACGGGGCGCCCCCTATTGATAATTCCTAGATCCGCCCCTGAACTAGTGGGCCAAGGACACCAGTTTGTTTCTTCCTCCTGTGATTGCAGGTACCAATTCATCGCAATCATGAATGCAGTCGCAAACAACTCGTCCGTTCAAACGTTTCCTTTCGTTGCGATATTGGCGTCTCCTATTCACTTAAAACAGTTAATTCATTGTCAAATTCATCGACGACACGAAGTGTAATTACAAACAGGACAATCCGAGTAATTCGGTTTCTTTGCTTTACTTCTTGCTTGATTGTTAAGAGTTGTTGATGATTTGGTGTTGACAGTTTTGTCGCTGTTTGTTGTGTCGTTGATGGTGTGCCCGGTGCTACTGATGTTGGATTTTATTTATTCATCAGTTAACAGACGTACAAACTTGTTGTACCACATTAGTAGACAAGGGCCCGATTTGTGGATACGGGGAAGAGTGCCATTCTTCCCTCCTCCTTCTTTTTCTTTTCTCTCATCGTCTTCCTCCTCTTCTTTCTTTTCTTCTTCTCCTCCTTCTACTTCATCTTTTTCCTCTTCTCTTTCTCTTCCTCTCCTTTCTTCCTCTCCTTCCTCTTCTCTTCTTCGTCTTCTTCTTCTCATCCTTCTTCTTCCAAGATCTTCTTCTTTCATCAATATACATCTTCCCCCTTCCTCTTTCTCCTCTTTCTCTTCCTCTTCTTCCTCTTCTCTTCTCCTCACTTCCTCTTCTTTCCTTCTGTTTTCTCTCCCCCTCCGCCTCTCTTCTCTTCCCCTCCTCCTCCATCTTCGTCTTCCCTCTTCTTCCCCTTCTCTTCCCCTTTCTTCACCTCCTCCCCTCCTCCTCTTCTTCTTTTCTCTTTCTTTTCTTTTCTTTCCTCTTCTCCTCTTCTTCTTCTCCTTCTTCTTATCTTCATCTTCTTCCTCTTCCTCTTTCTCTCCTCCTTCTTCCTCTTCCTCTTCCTCCTTCTTCCTCTTCCTTCCTCTTCTTCAATCTTCTTCTCATCTTCATCTTGTCTTCATCATCTTCTTCCTTCCTCTTTCTCTTCCTCTTCTTCTTCTTCCTCATTCCCTTCGTCTTCGATATGCAAAAAACCAAACTTGACCAAGACATGTTATACTCGATTCGCTCTGATATAGGAGGCTGCTGGGAAAAGTTTTGGGTCTATCCATTAGTGAAATAGGGAAGAAGCCTTTTAATCTAACCAAATGCGGTCTCAGTTCGCTTCCTAACAATAGAAGTGACTTGAAAGGAAAAGAGACCCAATTCAAATCTTAATCTTGCTTCTGTACTTTTCTGAATTGGCACTTTTGTACAGTATTACTACAGTAATTATACACATTTTTACCTAGTCGCATGTATGACTTGCAGTCTTGTAGATGAACGGATTTGTTTTAACGTATTTCATGCTCGTTCAGCCAACACTTTAGCCCCTATTTTGCAGTATTTCGTGACCAGGTGTTCGTAGAGATTCGTTCATGGTTAGGTTTGCTAGGGGACGTTCACCTAGTCAGCCAGGAAGTGGCGTGTCCACTAACTCTCGCTGAATTTGCCAAACGTAGGCTTTATTTCTGACTTGCTTTGTTTGGGATAGTTAATCACAATGCAATGGCGATGCCTGTAACATGCATGGCAAGTGTTGATGATGACTCATAATGAGCCCGGAATCCAATTCATCATATTAAACTGACTTAATCCGTGAACCCCAGAGAGTGGCAAAATAAAGTGACTGTCACTGTAGTATGGAATACAACATTTATTTAAAACATCTGAAATAGGGTAGGCCCCCTAGACTGCTTTCAGTGTCTTTATGTTCACATATTTTGTGTGACATGTAGTTTGGATTTAAGCAACGAATTGAACCAGGCATCAGCCCATGAAATTACTTACATTTCAGCCAGCTGTTTTAAGAAATTCATTTTACCAGTGACCCTCCATGTTTTGCCCACTGCACATCGTATTGATCGTAGAGCACACAGTATTAAGAACGCACGGACTAGGAGTGGTGCAAAGTTCAATTGCTATGTGTGCTCCTCACAAACAGCTCTCAACCGTAAAAAAGTACAGGTTGTCCCCATATCAGCGCGAATCGAGTATAACAGGCACTCGACCCATCTTCCATATGCACACATAACCTGAGTGGGGTCAGAGGTCATTTAAGGGTCACAAGGTCAAAAGTCATTCCACAAAAATCCGTTCTTCTATTAAAGATTCCATTGTATGGTAATGTGTCTCGTACATATCGTCACGAATCTTCCAAACAGGCCAATCGAACCCAACCCCAAAGTCAAATTTCGAGATATCGGCGATTGAAGTTTAAGAGAATTATGAACTTGCATATCTAAAATTTGAAACATTTTAGGAAAATCATTTTATGTATATATATTGACATTGAGACGATCTTCATTTTGAGCACGCTTTCAATTCAGGTATCATTTGTTTCCCTTGTCAAATTTAATTATAAAGTGATTGGTCTGTTTGCAAAAACTAAAAAACGTCCTCTGTTTCTATGTCAAAGGAGACGAATGCGCATTGGCCTGTTTGGCGTACTCAAAAAGAGTCGATCGATCGCCTCAGACGGTGGTATTGAAATGTTAATCATACTTTTGCCTGCTGAAGGAGCTATAAATGACTATGCTTTTGAATGATTTCTAGCCGTCATAATCTCTTACAGACAAGATATGCCAATGAAGCTAGAAGAGGACTGATGAGGTTCTATTTTTTTATTTTGTAATTAGAATTGATTTAATCAATTTAATACTTAAAGCTATACATATATTAATTTGAATGGAAACCTGTAAAAACTGTATTGTACGGGGTTTTGTTAGCAGAATTGCTGCCAGAAATTTCTTGTAAAATGTATAGTATTTTTCCTGTAAACTATAGTACTTAATAGTACTTAAAGGGGCATTTCGTGATCCACAGCCTCGTCCCCCCCGACTTACCTTAAAAAAATTGAGATTTTAATATCATCTGAACCGTTAGCCTTAGTAATTCACGTGTGCCCAATCTTACGTGCAAATTCGGTCGCATCTGTAAGAAATTCGCAATTTTGTATTTTCTGTCCGTAAACGGACAGAAATTACAGCACAGTAGCCTATGGGACCGTGGGAAAGGAGCGATTGCTCATAACACAAAACCACAAGATCGGAATCAGCTCAAATTTTGAGAATAAGCTTTTCTCAAGAATATCTAGTGATCAATGAATAAAACAGAAGGTGCTGAAATCACGAAATGCACCTTTAATAGTATAATTTAAAATTCATAATAATGTACGATAATGTTGATACTAAAAAAAATCGAATAAAAGCTCCAGTTGTAGTCGTTTTATACGCCTGGTAAATTGGACATAAAATTTACAGTATTTTGCTGTATTTCCAAATTGCAGCATCGGCCTACATGTGTAAGTACACTAAGGACATCCAAAGTGTATGTCTAACGTTTGAAACCCTGGGAATCATTGGACATAATAACTTCCATAAACGTTAAGTGGAAGAAGTTGTGATTTATCTGTTTATTGCTTGAAGGTGTATATTTTGATACTTTTAACAGAGTAAAAGGAATCAAAGATCACTATTTTATCAAGAAGAAAGCTTTATCTTACTATCAAGTCATTTATATTTGTATTGATTTTACGAGGCGTTCGGACGAAAATCATTTTAATTCTCAATAACGAAAACTATAGGAAGAGTATATTGGCAATTAGTGTCAAATGATGTTTCTAAAAATCGTAAAAACAAACGACTTCGGAGTGTCTATTGGTACAATTTGAAATGTCATTGACATTCCCATGGATATTATTTTATTTTTGTCATCAAACAGACCATTGCGTATACATAGTGAATCAAAATAATTGTGCATGCAAAAACACAAAATTTGAACCTGACCTGTTTACGCAACTGTGACGCAGTTAATGCAGATTCATAATCTGCATATTTATGACTTTCTATGCTGAAAAAACGAAGGAATTTGGTGAAAATATGAGGTAGATATGAAAGATTTTCGCGGCTGATCCATTTTTACCCCATTCAAATGGGATTTACACAGTTAATCAGTTCCATTATTTTGTCTGAATATGGTGACAAATCATTTCTTCACCGAATTATGTCATTTTTCAGCATAGAAAGTCGAAAATATGCGGATCATAAAAAAATTTCAACTGCGTCACAGTTGAGTAAACAGGTTCACTCTGTATGTTTCACCTTTGAGTCACAGCACTCGTACAGTATAGTTGAAAACTTTCTATGAGTAAAAAACAAACCATTTTGAGGTTAAGATGGCAGTTTGCCGGCATTTCTACTGCGGTGTTTAATGGTTAAATTGTTTTTCAAAGACTTCTGACGTTTAATTTCAATTCAAATTGCCAAAATTTCTGATTATCAAAGTGGTAATTTTCTCATATTAAATATCTTTCGTTATTGGAATTGAAAGGAAAATAATTTCCTCTATCTACTCAATAAAATGAAGTGTAATCGGGTTGCATTCCATTATATTGAGTAATTTCAATGAGTAATCTTTATTTCATGTAAAATTAATCATGTATTTTAATTGAGATGGCTGATAATGTGAATAATAATTTTTCTACATGTACTGCAAAAACTAGGGTGTTAAAATTAACACCGCCGGTGTATAGGTTACACCAAAAGGATGTCAAAATTCAACGTTGGTGTTATTTTTACACTCTATTGTGTTGTTTTAACACCAAATTGTGTTAAAATAACACCAAAGGTGTTGAGCTTTGCAACCCTCTTGGTGTGGTCCTCCTAAAACACTGGCGGTGTTAATTTTAACACCCTATGCTTTGCAGTGTGTACTCAAAATCACATTAATTTATTGCGCTTATTTAGTAAGTACACAGATACATTATCAAGTTAGTTTAATTATTAATCAACTAAGTTGATGAAACTCAAAATAATATCATAGGTATGTGGGGAAATATAGCAAAGAAAGGAGGAAAAAACGAAAAAGATTTTGAGGTACTATGTTTTACATATCATTATTGATCTTAATTTGACTGTAAATTAAACATGTAAGTAACTTTTATTCATGTAAGCCTATCTAACTGAGAATCGAACCTGCACTGTTAAAAAAAATTTCCGTAAATTTACGGAAATTTCTGGCAGCAGTATTTCCAGCCTTTTTTAGGGTAAATTTACAGAAATTTCTGTCAATTAACGGAAATTTGACAGTAATTTTACAGAAATTTGTCTCATATTATGGAAAAAATGTGTATTTTAACAGAATTTTCCGTAATTTAAAATTACGGAACCAAAAAAAAAAAGTCCGGAAATATTGCTGCCAGAAATTTTTGAAATATTTCCGTAAATTAACATTTTTTATGTTTTTTGTTTTTTATTTTATTGTTTTTGTAAAACAGATTTTCCGTAAATTTACGGAAAATCTGTTTTCTTAATTTACGGAAATTTTTAACAGTGTGGGACCCTCTGATATGAACCCCAAATACCTAATTACGATACTATGCTACCTTATATACAGGGAATAAATAAGAACATTGAATTTATATACATTACTTTCTTTCAAATTAATAGAGTGCAAATTAAAATGAACAAATATCATACCAAAACGTGAAAGGGTTTCAAGTTTTTGAACTATCTATAAAAAAATTGAAGTGAAAATAAGTTACTACATTAGTGCTTGTTTGTGACCTTTCTGGTGTTACAAATTTTCTTGTTGTTGTTATAACTTTGAATTCTAACATATCTGATTTGATCTTTTTACTTACTTTAAATTTACAAACAAAGCTTCAACAATCAATTAATTTCCAGAACAGGTGTATAGGCTACCGTGTTGTACACAGGAAATACCTTTATAAAACAGTCGAAGTGGCGCACCCCTCACAAGTAAAGAAATCTGGTAGTATCGATAGAGTATTGTTTCCATGAATATAATTTTCATGTGTTTTTCTCACCTCTACAGTGGTTCTTGTCTTTCTTTCTCCAGTATTGCTGTTTAAACAAACCATGTCTGGCTCACATGAACCCTCCAAATTCAGCAGACTCAACACAAACATGCGCAAGGGGCACTGGACATCCTGCTGGCTGGCTGGATTTGTGAAACTGAAATGTTTCTAGAACTAATTTCCCCAAATTTAGTCCCGAATGAAAACAATCGTGGATTATCTGGCAGTATTCTTCTGCAGAGTTGGTTGTACTTAATAGGAGAAGTGCATATTTTATCTAAATTAATAGCTTTTGAGTGGGGATCCTGAAAGGGGATGTGTTGAAGGTGGGGGGGGGGGGGCTTTTTCATAGTGTACAAAAGTTCCATATAGTATTATTTCAGGCTGTAACAACAAAAATATGACAAGTTGAGGTATGAATTTTTGGGGTTCCACAGGTGACCCATCGTACACCTTGAACTGTCTTATTAAAGGGTACATCACTCGATCTTAGCCTCACCCATTCCACCATCGACCTGCAATTTTTTGTTATTAGAAATCTTGAAATTTTCTCATCTGCAAAATATTGACTGACTTCTTTCCCATTTTTGATGAGGCCAAAACCTAATTTGGTTCATGGAACCAGGAAAATATTTTATACAGTGGTGCTATCGTACAGCCTCCCCTACACACAATTATCGCTCATGTTATATGTGTGGCAAATTCCAAAGAAAAGTTTGGTATAGGAGTTTTATCATTTTATCATAAATGGGATGCTTGTGTATATTTCGCCTTGTAAAAAAAATGCTATAACAAACAAGTCAAACTTTGTGTAGTAGTTACTTCAAATGCATAGCAATGTTTGCATGCTAAACGGGAATATTTGCACACTGCTCACGTTGTGTATTGATCCCAATTAAATTTTGGAATTAAAAGTATTTTGTGATGGTCCGGGTCCAGTCCTACAAAATAGAGGAATGTATATAACATTGCTAATTGTGTATGCAACCTTTAATTTTTGAAACCTTAATGGAATGACATGGCCTGTTCTGTGAAGTTTCCAAAATTCATAATTTGTCAGAAAAGTGTGTCAGATGGGTCACCTTCAGAATATCCTAATTTTAGATGGGGTGCACCCCTAGGGCAAGACCGGACCTTTAAAGTGTAACCAGGATTTCTTGAGGGGCGATTTTTAAAAAGGTTTCTCCCCAAAGTTGTTTCAAAATTCTAATTGCGGTCAGTAAAGTGTGTCATTGGCTGACCTTACGAAATATCCAATTTTTTAGAGGGATAGGGCGAGGACAAGGCCCGTATCAGGATTTTTTAGGAAGGGGAATTTCTTCAAAAGGGAGTTTCTTGAGGGAGGGGGAGGGAGGAATTGGCAGAAGTGACTTTTTTTTTTTTCATATATGTTACTCATGTCCCTCTATAACCATGATAAACTGAACCCATATCTTTATCCTGCTGCATGAAGGTTTTCAAGATCCCAATATCCCAAGATACTACACAAGACAAAGACTAAATAAGGCAAGATCTTCGGGCATGTGTGGGATTATGCCCGATGGTCTTTTTTCCTCCCCATCAGGAAGCAACTTGGAATCTCTCCTGAGCTTGCATGTTACTTACTCATCTCGTCTCCAAATGCCCAATTTAAACAGCCATGGGAAGGTAGCTAAAATGGCAAAAGTGCAATAAAATTAATTGTTGGCACTTCAGAACTGTCCCTCTCCATGTTGAAAGTTGAACTGAGACTTCTGGAATTCCTCTCCTATACTGCAATTTAAACTTTGAATTGAATTTGGCAGGTTACTTATAAATGTAGGTCTCCCATGCAAGGACTGTATATTATTATCAGACCTGTGAGGTGAGGTTTTTTGAAAAGAGCTGAAATAGAGCATAAAAATGGGGGGGGGTTAACTGGGTGTGCAGAGGCCAAAAACCTGGCTGGAAAATGAAAGAAAACGCTGTTTTTTTATATTTTTTGAAGGCAATACAAGCTGAATCAGCTAAAAAGCCAACTCACAACAGGCCTGATAAAATGGTATACCAGGGATTAACATTCTTGGCCACATCGCAATTGCATCATAGTTTCCTCCCCAGGAATTTCGAAAAATGAACTGCAGTACTTTACCAGTATAATAATTCATTCTCACACAAACTAGCAAGAAGCAGACCAACACTGTAGTACCATACAATTATCTTTAATAAACTTTTAAAAATAGCCATAGATTGATATAAAAGAATACTATCAAAAGACTCGCCAAGACTGATAAAAACTGAAATAAAATGATTCTGTAACTCCGCATCTCCATTTTCGCACAACAGCAGCAATGTGGAAAATTACGGGGGTCAGAGAAAAGTTTTGCAGCACGATAGTTATTCTTCACAGGCCGATTTCAAAATAGTCTTACTTTATGATCTGAGACCCAAACATGTTTCCTTTTCTCATTTTGAGGCCCCACATTTTTGTTTAGAAATCAGCTGTGGATTTGATTGTTGCATTTGAAATCTCATCAAAATGTAGCCTAGGCTAGTATTTTCAGTTACAAATGGTGTCGTTTCAAAATCTGTCTCTATGAAGATGACTATCATGTTGCGACACTTTTTTTTTGCACCTAGTAGTACTGTACCACCCCATTTTTCAAATTGTGCAAAAACCAAAAGAGTTATGGTCTTAATCAGGGTTTCAATTTCTCACAGATACCCTACCCTTGATGACAAAAGCTGGAATGACCAACTTCCCTCCATGTTATAATTGTTGAATTGTTTGAGAATAAAAACAATGCTGTATATATTAAATCATAAGGGTCCGCCCATGTCAATCAATAAATTTAAGAAATCTCCCCATGTGATCATGAACCCCCTCCGACTTTCATGAATCTACATGAAAATGTTCCACCATGGCCCAAAACTGACACCTTACTAATCCAACTATACAATTTTTTTAGCTATGGTCCCTAGCGAAGTTTGCTCCTAATACCCTTTTTAGCCATTCTACCCGCGAAAATGCACGTTTTTTGTGATTTTTTTTCCAAATTAGAATGTTTGTTTTAAAGTGAGCAAGAGGATTTTTTTAGGATATGAATTTTTCTCAAATTTCACTGGATCTGATTGGTAGACCACCTTCCGAGAAGCGTTTCAAGGTTTATTGAAAACAGTGCAAAAAACCGCAAACCTTTTTGACCTTTGCCTGTTATCGTAATCTTTCCCCCAAAACCATGCTTTGACTTTCTCTGTCTGGTCGTGCACGACAGAACTACTAAAATCATCATCCTATTACATATTCGGCTTATTCCCTTCAGGTGGATCTAATACATTGTAAGCATTCCAAATATGGTAAAAAACCCGGGTTCGAGAAAATTGGGTGCGCTTCTTTCTTGAATCTCCTCATGTCTCTTAGATGCACTTTGTCATTTTTTTTGCATTTTTTTTTCCATTGTTTTATTTATGCAATTTTTCATTTTAAGTGCCTTTTGATTACGCATTTGAAAATTTTTTCACAATCACAACCTTTAAATGTTTGCCAGGAATCGAGCTAAGTTTGCCGATTGTTGTCTTATCCGTCGAAGTTTTTTTGAGAATTTTGACCCAACATTATGTGCCAGGAGCATATGGTCGCTGAAACATATGTTTTTCTGGAGCCTAATAACTGGTAAAAAGAGTTCTATTCAAGTACAATTTATGCTCCAAAAAGCATAGTTGATTTTTGACTATGCTACCTGGAGTAAAATAGCTTAGAAAAAAACTATTTTTAAGTCAAATATGCTCCAGGGCATATGGCAAGCTCCTGAAGCAGTGGAAAATATTATGTGCAATACTGCTTCCAATGAGCACCAGGAAGCATAGTTCTTCAAGAGAAATTTTCTATATTATTCTATATGCTTCAGGTGCTTATTTGCCATTATGCCTCCTGGACATTTGGATTTAGAACGTTTCTCCATATTATTTTAGCTCCAGGACCATATGCCCGGACAGGAGCATATTTTGGGCCAAATCTCATACATGCCGACGCCCTCATCCCACTGAGCAGATCAGAGTGCACTTCTATTAGATTTGGGCCCAAATTAAGCTCCAGGACCATACGGTCCCGGACCATAATGCGCCAGGATCATATTTTGAAATAGCTCCCTGGAGCATATTTGAATACACATGTGGCTCCTGAAGCAGTGAAGCAATGGGATAATGCTCCGGACCATGTTCATTTGATTTGACTTCGAATATTTCTTCCATATTACTTGAATGCTCTTGGACCATATGTTCCTGGATGCAATAGATTTTTGGGTACACATCCCAGAGAAAGCATAGAGTGGCCAATAGGAACGGAAACCACCAAACTCAGCCTTGATTCTTGGCAACTTATAAAAGTTGCCTATTGGCAAAAAGTAAAAGGTGCAACAAGCGATTTTGAGACATCCCTGTGAGATGTCATATGTAGTGATTTCATAGATTTCTTACCTTGTATTGCGCTATATCTTAAAAGTAAACACAGGCCTTCCCCATATGCTTAAAAAACATAAGCTGAATTTTTGTTTTGCCTCCTATATCAACGTAGGAAAATAGAAATTTCACAATTTTTGTACTCAAAATATTTCTCAGCTTAATCCTTTCAGATGGGAATATTTTGATAGAACCGCGTTACACCAGTGCAAAATTAAATAATTCGATTATTGAGCTCTACACACCTGTTATTTGAATCCTCATTGCACAACCTTTAAATTGATAAACACCAAATGTAGGAAATTACAAATGCATTTTAAATGAAATATTTTTTTTTTTTTTTTTTTTAAAATGTAAAAAAAGAATGTATAAAAATCAAATAAATCAAATATATTTTGTTTTTGAAATTACAAAAAATAGATGGCAGCGCCCGGGTGGCCCGCGCATGCCAAGTATTAAAAAAAATCACTTGGCCAGTTGAAACCATCACCTCTGTAAACTAGCACAGCGCTCTTACATTTAAGCTAACAAGCCGGGTTAGCGATTGAATTTCTACAGGGGTTAGGTTTTCGAAAAGTGTCCTTGCGTCCTACTTAATAACGGATGCATCAGAATGGTATGCAGAGGTTGCTGGTTCTAGTCTGGGCAAGTGCCACATTTTTTAACACTTGAAGTCCACTGGCCAGCATCCCAGGAAAAATAATAAATATTTATCAAAATTGGTCATGATAATCGGTTATGGAACATAGGTAACATTTTTACATTTTCAAAAATTTGAATTTTGGGGGTTGGGGAGATGGGGAGAACATACCGTTTTTAGATCTTTAAATTTAATGAATTTAACGAATAACAAAAATACATGTCATACCAAATTTAAGATGTTGTCAAGTCAACATAGGGATTGTCTTACTGTATAATAAGTGGAAATTTTCGTGAGGTTTTTATTTTGCGAATTTCGCGGTGAACAGAAAATACGAAAATAAGTTTTTTACAATAATTGTATTGCATTGATGTCAAACCATGAATTAAATTAAATTTGGCAAAACTGTTAAAATCACGACAATACCGTTCACGCGGAAAATTTTCCACTTAATACAGTAAATACAAGGTAATATTTTCAGATCAAACTTATCACAACGACCCTAATTTTTGATGACTGTGGTACTGCCTTACTGCCTCATTTTGGACCAAATAAATAACAAAAATGCAATGGTTCAGGTCAGGTTTTCCCTTTAGGGCCTGCTTACGGTATCCTCTCACTCTTCTCGAGTAAACCATACATATAGTCTTAGTCCTTGTTATACACTTGAAATTTGATCAATTATCTTCATGAATTGTGTGTGTATTTTCGTTATGTGAAAATCGCTTACGCACTAAAATGGCCCATTTTAAGGAAACGTAAGTAAAAATTTTGTTTAAAACTTTTATTTTTCCTCCTGTTTCAAGACTACGCCAGCCTTCATGCCAGACAGAACCAAGACAACGCGTAAAATACAAGTCTGTGTGCGCATTAACAAGCAGCAACTCGCGCGAGACGCCTATTTCAGAAAAGGAATTGTGACGGTGACTATACCAGTACTTGTTTGAGGCATACAAAATGTACAGTACTAAACCAATATATACCTCGATTCGCGCTGATATAGGGACAACCGTACTTTTTTATGGGTGAGAGCTGTTTTTGAGGGGCGTGGCATAAACAATTAACCTGCGAACTCTAGTCCGCGCGTTTCTTAATACTGTCGCCTCTACGATCAATACGATCATGGAACCAATCATCATTTCAAAATCCCCTATGTGATCATGAACCCCTCCGAGTTTCATGAATCTACATGAAAATGATCCACCATGGCCAACGACCACCTTACTATCCATACTATACATACAATTTTTTTAGCTATGGTCTAGCGAAGTTTGCTCCGAATACCCCCTTTTAGCCATTCCTACCCCCGAAAATGCACGTTTTTTTTGTGATTTTTTCCAAATTAGAATGTTTGTTTTAAAGTGACAAGAGGAGATTTTGTTAGGATTCGAATTTTTTCTCAAATTTCACTGGATCGGTTGTATACCACCTGCCGATACGTTTAGAAGTTTTTATTGAAAAACAGGTGCAAAAGAAAACCCGCAAACCTTGGTTTTGAAACTTGCCTGTTATCGTAATCGTTTCCCCATAGAAAACCATGCTTTGACTTTTCTGTCGTGCACTACAGAACTACTAAATCATCATCCTATTACATATATCCGGCTTATTCCTTCAGAGTGTGATCTAATACATTGGTAAGCATCATTCCAAATATGTAAAACCGGGGTTTCGAGAAAAATTGGGGGCGTTCTTTCGGAAATCTCCTCATGTCTCTTTAAGAGTTAACATTTTAAATAAAAAATTTTTGCATTTTTTTTAAACAATTGTTATTTATATGCAATTTTTCATCATTTAAGTGCTTTGAATTTACCATTGAAAATTTTTTTCGACAATCAGCAACTTTAAATGTTGCCAGGAATCGAGCTAAGTTTGCCGATTGTTGTCTTATCCGCGAAGTGTTTTCATTTTTGAGATTTTGACCCAACATTTATGTGCCAGGAGCATAGGTCCTGAAACTCTGTTTCGGAGATAAATAAACTGTTAAATATGCTATTCACTACATGTAGTCTCGCAAAGCATATGGCAAGTATGCTCCTGGAGTAAATAATCCTGGAGAACTATTTGTAAGTCATCTGCTCCATGAGCATATGGCAGCTCCTGAAGCAGTGGAAAAACATTCTGTGAAATACTGCTCCAGAAGCACCAGGAGCATCATTTCTTCAAGAGAAATTTTCTATTCTTATTCTATACTGATTCAGGTGCTTATTATTTGCCATATGCTCCTGGACTGTAGTTAGAACGTTTCTCCAGATTATTTTATGCTCCAGGACCATATGCCAGGAGCATTATTTTGGGCCAAATCTCATACATGCAGAAGCCCTCATACCCACTGAGGCAGATAGAGTGCGCTTCTAATAGATTTGGGCCCAAAATAGCTCCTTGACCATACGGTCCAGGGCCATAATGCGCCAGGAGCATATTTTGAATATGCTCCTGAGCATATTTGAATACACATTGGTGCTCCTGAAGCAGTGAGCTGGGGATAATGCTCCCTGGACCATGTGCATTTTGAATGTTGACTTCGAATATTTGCTGAGATTACTTTAATGCTCTTGGACCATATGTTTCCTGGAGCATAATTTTGGGTCAAAATCCCAGAGAAGCATAGAGCCATAGAAACGGAAACCACCAAACCAGCTTGATTCTTGGCAACTTATAAAAGTTGCGATTGCAAAAAAAGTAAAAGGTGCACAAGCGATTTTGAGGCATCCAATGTTGAGATGTCATATGTATTGATTTCATAGATTTCTTACCTTGTATCTTGTGCTATATCTTAAAGTGAAAACACAAGCCTTCCCCATATGCTTAAAAAACATAAGCGAATTTTGTATTTGCTCCTATGATACAGAGAAAAAGAAGAAAAAAAATTTTTTGTCACAAAATTTTTTTTGTACTAAAATCTTTCTCAGCTTAATCCTTTCAGATGGGAAATGTTTGATAGAAAAGCTTTACACCAGTGCAAAAATTAGAATATTCGGATTTTTTAGCTCTAGACACCTGTTATGTGAACTCTCGGTCCTTGCACACCTTTAAAAATTGCATAAACAACAAAGGTAGGAAATTACAAAATGGCATAATTTAAATGAAAATAGGAAAATATCAACTATAAAAAAAATTTCAAAAAAGAATGTATAAAAATCAAATATGAATACAAATATATTTTGTTTGAAATTACAAAACATAGATGGCCAGCCGGGTGCCAGCGCATGCCAAGTAATTAAAAAAAATCACTTGGCCAGTTTGAAACCATCAACCTCTGTAAAACTAACACAGCGCTCTTGTCAATTAGCTAACAGCCGGTTATGCGATTGATAAAATTTTTTATCTACAGGTTTTTGGTTCGAAAAGTGTCCATGGGTGTGCTTTCTTTAACGGATGCATCAGACATGGTACTGTAACAGAGGTTGCTGGGTCTAGTCTGGGCAAGTGCACATTTTTAACACTGAGTCCACTGGCCATGCATCTCCCGGCAAGATAATAAATATTTATTCAAATTGGGGTCAATGATAATCGGTTAATTAAAATGAGTAACATTTTACATTTTCAAAAAATTTGAATTTGGGGGTGGGTAGATGGGGAGAACATACAGTTTTTGAGATTTATTTAATGAATTTCAATACAAAAATAACATGTAATACGCAAATTTTTAAGATTTATTAATTATTATCATACATGTAAGTACTGTATAATGGAAATTTTCGTGAGGTTTTATTTTTGCGAATTCGCGAGTGAACATGAAAATACGAAAATAAGTTTTTTACAATAATTTGTATTGCATTGATGTCAATACCATGAAATTAAATCAAATTTGGCAAAACTGTTAAAATCACGAAATTATCTGTACGCGGAAATTTCCACTTAATACAGTAATACAAGGTAATATTTTCAGATCAAACTTATCACACCCTAATTTGATGACTGTGTACTGCCCATTTTGGACAAAAATAATAAAAAAATGCAAAATGTCAGGTCAGGTTTCCTTTGAGGGCCTGCTACTGGTATCGCTCATCACTTCTCGAGTAAACCATATAGTCTTAGTCCTTGTTACACTGAAATTGATCAATTATCTTCATGAATTGTGTGTGTAATTTTCTGTTATGTGAAAAGTACGCTTACGCACATAAAATGTCCATTTTAAGGAAAACGTAAAGTAAAAATTTTGTTTAACTTTTATTTTTCCCTGTGTCAAGACTACGCCAGCCTTCATGCCAGACAGAACCAAGACAACGCGTAAAATACAAGTCTGCGCATTACAAGCAGCAACTCGCGCGAGACGCCTATTTCAGAAAAGGAATTGTGACGGTGACTATACCAGTACTTGTTTGTAGGCATGCAATGTACATTACTAAACCAATACTATACTCGATTCGCGCTGATATAGGGACAACCTGTACTTTTTTATGGGTGAGAGCTGTTTGTGAGGGGCGTGCAACAATTAAACCTTGCAGAACTCTAGTCCGCGCGTTCTTAATACTGTCCGCTCTACGAACAATACGATCAGGGAACAACAATCAATGGGAATTGACCGTGGCTGTCTGCCGATTCCCGTATTCAGATTTTCACGTTCATTCATCACACTCCGTTTGGAGCTTCCGCGGTTGGGAATATTACAAGACCTTCGCCAGCTAAGGGACAAACAACGGCCCCATAATGCAATGGGCATAGAGCAACCCGCTATGCTTTGCATAATGACTGTGCTATGCATAATAAGCTATGCTATAGCAACAGATAGCATTTATGCAAATAAGTTTGACGCAATCGTCCAATGGCGGTGCCCCTGAGGTGTCACCAATTTGCTGAGTCACTGTCAGGGGCCTGATACGATGTGCAGTGCTCAAAACATAGCGAGTCACTGGTAAAAGTAACGCACTTTAAAATGTGAAATACTACCTGTATAAGGCAGGTGCGTTATGGAATCCTGAATATGGTAACAATGAATTTTCCGCTGTCCACACAGGTGATATGGGGCCTCATCATTACTTTCATACGTTACCTAAACTAATACGACCAATACAATAGTCAATAGCTACTCATAGACGGTACGACGTAGTTCTTGATAGTTGAAGCACGTTGGATTTGGAAATGAAAACCTTGGCCTAAACACGTTAAAAACGCAAACACAACTAGTCTTTGTAATTAACCTCACCTAAATTAAATTTCTTTAAGCTTCTTCAGTCTAGAGAATTCGGTAATTAGTTTTGGGTTCAGTGTACATTTAGAAATAGGGTAAAGGAAAAGGACCATACAGTATAAACATACCTGAAAGTCCTCAGATGCCTCAGATTTCTTTCATATGGCTTCCACTTGATACAGTGGGAAGAATGGGAAGAACATTTTACTGATAATATGAGGGCGTTTTACTCCTAAACACCTTTTAGACAGTGAAATGGGGTGTGAATGTATTTATGAATCGATTGTATTAAAACTATAAAAAAATTCATTCAGAAAATACAGTAACCAAATTAAGTTTTGTACGTGGCCCTTGTCCTTGAAGTCACTTTCTAATTGTGTAGTCAGCGAAGCAATTTCTTGGATAGATTAAATGCTTCTTCCCTATTTCACCTAATGGATATGACCCCAAACTTTTCCCCAGCTCCTATCTCAGCGCGAATCGAGTATAGTCTCAGTCCCAACACTGGTGCACTCATACACCACGGGTGGTCAGTAATACATTTCCCACAGATATCTCACATTAATAAGTGTTAATATTTGTATTGTGCCCCAACACAATGAATTCGGCAAATGTCAGAAGGATGTGGTGGGCAGAATGCATGTACTAAATTTCATCATTAGGCAGATGACATGAGCATCATGATTCCACATACGTACGGTCAACAACACAGTGGCTGCAGTGCTTGGTACTGATCATGCTTGCCACTTTAAATTCTTTTCTTACGTACGAGTCGAGTGCAAGTATAACGCGCTTGCTAACGGATGTTACGTCTAATTTTATTTAATGCGAGTCTTGTTGTTCTTGTTGAATGTGTTTGTGACATTTACTGACATGATGATCATGAATGAAACTTTTTTTTTTTTTAATTTTATTTCAACATCAGTCTATGCCTACATACCTGATTGATCTATTTTCCGAATTATTTGTTCACAATTGAAATCTTTTGTAGCACCTGGCGTGAAATCCAACGTATGTTTGGGATAGGAGTGGCAAAGTTGAACCCCCAACTCCTATCGCCGCACTGTCACTGTGGTTCTTTTTCATATTCAGGCATGACATCACCACCACCAAGTACATGACTACCTTTCATGTCACACGAGGTGCTGCTCTTTTTCGGCCAATTCCGCCTCAGCAGATTCCAATTCCATCCAACTTTCGCGCACTTCCACATATTTGGTCCACTATCAAGTAGGGTATGAATTTAGTATTCAAGCCACAGGTTTTAAAAAAATTTATATAGGAATCAATAACTTACCCTTAATGACTTTTCCTAATAAGATTTTTAAAATCATTTTAACATGTTTTAGGTTGGGAACCAAGTTACAATATTCCTCCAAATATTAAGCTTTTTATGTGATTTTCTTTCGTAATTTCGTCTGCTTAGTTTAACTGTGTAGGTTGCCATTTTGTCGCTATAAAGGTCATTTGTGTCATCCTAGTTGGATGCCTTACATTTCGCTATGGGGGAGAGTGTGTCACGTTGCCCCGCATATTACTATGCACATGGGAACATAAGTTTTAGAGGGTTTTTTTTGAGTGAAGGGGAATGATTAGGGTAGGGTTAGGGTTAGGGTTAGGGTTAGAGGTAGGGTAGAGTTAGGGTTTGTAGTAGGGTTAGGGTTGGAGTTAGGGTAGCAGTTAGAGGTATAGGGTTAGTGGGTTAGGGTTTGGAGTTAGGGTTAGGTTGGAGTTAGGGTTAGGGGTAGAGTGGGTTTAGGGTTTGGGTTAGGGTTAGGAGTTGGGGTTAGGGTTTGGAGTTAGGGTTAGGTTAGGGTTTTGGGGTTAGTTAGCGTTAGATTAGGGTTAGGTTAGATTAGCGTAGGGCGTAGGATAGGGTTTAGGTTTAGGGATTAGGGTTATACCACTAGTCAATCCTAGACCACTAGTCAATTCTACACCACTTGCCAATCCTATACCACAAGTCAACCACTAGTCAATCCCATGCTATACCACTAGTCACCCCTAAACCGGATTTTTTTTTTGGCTTATTAGTGTCGAAATGAACCACTTTCTTGGACACTTTTTTTAAATATAATTTCACACTTTTTCTTGAAAATGTCTAACATTTTGAAAATACAGAAATATGAAAATTAATATTTTGGTCGTGTTCGAACACGTACGTACATTCAATACATTTTCATTTACAATAAAATTGCAATCATAACAAACAATTGGCTTATTAGTGTCAAAATGAACCAGTTTCTTAGGACAATGTTTTTAAACTGGCCTTTGGACGGCTTCATGGAATAAAGGGCAATACTAGATTACGAACGATGGTTTTTTGCTTATTAATGTCGAATATAAGGCGACGAAAAAAAGAAAACCCTGTGTTTTACGGGCGAGCGGACATTTAGAGTAGGGTCGGTCGGTTAATTTTTATTTTTAAAAAACACTTAAAAACATTTTTTTCTTTTCTGGAGTCAAAAATTGGCCCTAATAAATAGCCCCCAAAATTTCTGAAAAACCTCAGAGAAAAAATGACAATTGTACAAAATTTTCTGCAAAAATATTTGCCAAAAATTGATAAATTGGGGCTATAACAACCGGCTGATTTTACATGATTTTTGGAACAAACTAAAAAAAAAATCTGCAAAAACTGAAAAAATCAGACAAATTCAAAAAAAATTAAAAAACGGGTTTTTTACTTCGTCGCATCCTAACTAACATTTTCTCCCAGTTAACGTACATTCATATATATTGCTGAAAAAAACCCCTAAAGCTATTTTGGTACTGGCACAACCGGTTGGTTCTAATTATATTATTTTGAACTCCACAAACAAATTCAATTTAGGTTGACATTAAGCCAATATTTCATCTTTAAACCAGCCATTCCACTTCCAGTATGGCCAGTTACCGTCACAATATGACAATATTTCAGAAATAAAGTATTTCCGTGTCTATTATATTAATTTATATACATATGTAGATAGACAGTTATATTTTCAACCACCACAAACCCTTATTCCCCAACGCAATGACACGGTGGTTAAAGAAGACGGAAAGAAGGACTCTGTAGAGATTACGGTCCAGGTTTGGAGTCCGGCGGGAACCTTAGGAATAAATGTTAGTAGAAGTAGTAATAAGTGATAACTATAAGGATATTCACTGTAGAGTAAGGTACGATAACGGATATGTAAGTCAGCGCGTGGACGGGGAGCGTAGGGTAGAAGAAGAGATACGAAGTAGGTGGAAAGAGACAACAAGAAGAATTGCGATCATTTTTTTTTCGGCGGTCACTTTTTTTTTTTTTTCATTTGCTTTTAGATAACACACCAGAAAAAGTGTTGTACCAGGCCCCATTTTTACTCTACCCCCATCAAAAAGTCGCCCTTTTAGAATGTCGATCTGTGAATATGGGGAGAAAGGAAAAATTTGAGCAATGTTAGGTTTTGTGGCTGTAATTACTAAATTAGTTCCACTGAATTTCTGTAAATGGCGGTATATTGACAGCTCAGGCATCAGGAACTAGGTGCAAAATGCACGTTTTCTCCTAACTTTTTCCGGTTACCTGGATCACAGTCGCCATGACATGTTGAACGACAAAGAATAGGTTTGACCTCGTACGCACATTGTTTAACACGCGGTTTAGAGGTAAACGTTTCCGTTACACTCGTAACATCGTATTGTGATAGCGAACTGTAAGCAATATTTAAAACCGGAGTTAGTTTAATTTATGTCGTCGCCCCACATCACATACTGTCTGTATTGTACAAAACACGTGTTGTTCCGAGGAGAAAATCGCAATTCAAATCTACCGCGACATTCCTGTCTAGACGGCAAAACGTGAAGCATAAAAGCAATCATCTAGTGTGAGATTTTGACCAAGTTTTAAAAAAGAAAACATTAAAGCCAATTATTAACCATACATCCAACTTAAAAACTGTCAATATTTATCAATTAGGCTACAAAGTTATGTCTGTTATTGTGGAAATCACCCAAATATGTATATTGCAAAATGTACGACGCCATATTACACGTTGTTTTTCAATGAGCGCAAAATAGATCACTATGTGAAAACGCTTGTTTACGAAATAAACGATGGAAATACGTCAAAATAGGTCTGTATGTGAAATACTTTATTTTAGGATCGGCAAAATAGAACGCTATATCAAACACGTGTAAATGAATGGCGATTTTAAAATACGACAGTATGTGAAATTCGGATATGATGATTTTCAGGAAAATGACAAAAATCTGTAATTATAAACTAATTAATTAGGCATCCTCACATTTTGAAACTTTGTAGATGGCAAGAACACGATAAACTAAGTACGTAGGCGGAATTTCGCAAAAACCTCAAAAATGTGAAATACGACAGTATGTGATGCGGGCGACGATGTAATAGATTCGCCGGAAATTGGGCAATTTTAAAATTAAATTTCAAGAAAATGTGCACATACTAGAGGTGAGAACAACCGTAAAACTGATTTTTATCATTTTAAAGAAATTATTTCGGCAAAATTGTGTACTTGCCAGGGGTGCGCCACTGTTTTAAACGCTACGGGATCTGCCCGGTGGCCTATAAACTGAGCAATTGTTACTATTTTTTGCACAATTTACCGTAACTTAATACATGTGTGTTTGTGTTAACATTTCTCAAATGAAATAAGGGTATTTGTGAAATTATTTTTATGAAACGTATAGTTGTATCTTTACAAAATAAAAATAACCTTTAACTATTATGTCTAAAAACAATAAAAAAAATAATTAAATAAAACTCAACTGGCGCGATTCAAAACTGAAGGCTCTTTTTTGCCGTGCTCAGCGCGCGGATCGTCGCTTAGATAGTCAAGACATCTTACAATCTACGTCTAGTAAAAAACACAGCTATAATGCATATTTTTGTTTAAACTTACCACGACTAACATGCATCTTGTATTTGACGAAATAACGTGCGCTGTAAAAATTACAGTGGACTTCACAATATTTGGTCGTAATTTAAAAATCAAGCAAACTACTTTTTTGTCCAATTTTCCAGGCCTATTACGACTAAATTTATAATTTGAAGTTTGAATTATATCAAAATTATTATGCACTATTATGGATTTTCAATAGGTTATTTACAGGAAAAATACTGTGAATCTTACAGAAAAACAATCCCATAAACTACAGCTTTTATAGTTTCCATTCAAATTCACTTTATATTTTACCGTTTAATGCATTATGTTTTTACCAAAATTAAAGGTCCATGGTCCGGTCGCTAATGACCCCAGATTTTACCCGAAGTGGTCAAAATGTTGGTTATCAGAAGAAAGTTACTATTTTTCTCATTTACCCTGTGAAATATTAGGGCTAAAGGATGTTTGGTTTGGATGCTATGAGCGAAAATATGCCTCATTTTTGGTCGGCCAATATTAGTTTTACATACTCTATGGGCATTACAAACTAATGTTTTTAGCTCTTATTACAAAACGGGTTGAAATATCGGCGCGAAACTTTACAGATGGGGTTCTGAGGTGAAGGCCATACTATCAAGGTTAACAAGAGACTTATATGCACCATAAAATTTTGGTTTACATTTGCGGATAGGCCTACTAAGTTAGTGTGTTCGTCAGTGCTTTTTTATTTTCAACACATTCACAATCTCTTTAATAACTCGCCAAATATATATTTTTCAGTGTTTTGATTGAATCCATTTTACAGTATACTGTAATTTTCACAGTAATTATTTGGCAGAATTGTTGTCAGTAAAATACTGCAATAATTTATATTTTTAGTGTGGCAAAATCGTCTCAGATACAGCTACACACGTTGTACTAATATACAATTCGATCAGACTTCTATAGGCTACCCAGTGTTGATCGAGAGAGGAGGTGAATCTCGCAATATCCCATTGATCGATAGGTCACTTTATAAGCTGTCGTACGGTGGTTTTCAGGGTACAGCAAACAGACGAATGCATATTGGTCTGTTTGGAAGACTTTCATTTGGCGTTTGGGTATGATTTCCAAAAGTGAAAATCTATTATATCTACAAATTGGAATGTTATTTTTGCTCAATATTTGGTATATGAAAAGAACTTGTGATATAGTATCATAATATGCAAAAAACTCAATTTCGCCAAAATGGTTGATTGGCCTGTTTGGAAGAATTTGAGAACCTTCAGGTTGCACACCACCAAATAAATTGCCATACACTCGCTTAAATTATACATTAATTATCATGGACCGCTAGACCTCTGTATCCAAGTTGGCAGATCGCCGACTTTCAAGAACGCGATATCACGTGATATCACGTGATCATTGCTAGGGACTAGGGAGAAAATCTTCCGAGTATCGATCTCTGGCTGGTTTCAAAGAACTCTTGGTTCATCTTCATGTGAGACTGCACGGAATTAGCCTAGCACGAAATCTTCTTTAAAATGATCAAAGGATTACAAGTATTGTACAGCTTTATTCCGTAAAAGAGTCTTTACTCTAGTCTAACTCATGAATATCTTACACCAAGAACACACCGAACTTTCGCAAGACTAAACCAATTTTCATCTGGGGACTCTGATTTATTTTGGGAGTCCTTCGTTGAATAACATAGAGATTGTTTCAATGATTTAAGGGACCATCTTCAAATCACTAAGGACTCATTGAATGGGCCCGAATGCGACACGCAAGGAAATGTTGTTAAAGAGACCGATTGATTCATGGGATACACACTGAAGCGTAAAGACAACGATGAGTTTTGATCCCCTCTGAAACTGTGGCTTCTGGTCGAAATATTCCTGTTGGAGTGGGGGTAACATTAGACTTTTGAATCTTGATGTCTTAAGACATGCTGCGTTACTTTTTTGGGGGTCTTTATTTTAAATTCCACGTGAGCGAAGTTCTATAATTATCCTACTGTCGTCTTTGAAGCCAAAAAATAGGATTCCAAATTGTGGACAGATAGAAATCGTGGTGATTATATCTTGGACTGATATGCTGTGGAAAATTAGTGTCATCGAGGGACTTATTCAACCTTGTCGTCTTTAACTGCGAGACTAAAGTTATCTTCAGGACTGAGAAGATTCGAATGGAATATTTCCTGTGGATCTATATTTTGCATACTGTCATTTTGAAGTCTTCACTGTGAGGACATATCATCGTTGAACTGCAAAGCTTCTTTTAATTGTGGACATAAGTCGTCACATCTGAAAGAACTCTTGTGTAAGACATTAAATTTGTAATATTGAGTGTATCATTACTAAATTGTAATTTTGTTTTGGACATACCTAATTCTTGAACCAATCTGATTAAAATCATTAAAACAGTGTTATAGTATAAAATTTAGATAATTTGTGTACAAGGCTGATTTATTTGTGTTTGAAGGGTATTTCTGACCTTTGACATCCATGAGACGTCATAACAGAAGGCTAATAATAATAACTAATATTTATAAAGCACACTTGAGAATTGCCCCACTGTACAACTGACATATGCAAGGCGACGATTTTGAGATGCATTGGAGCCGTTTAAAATTTTGACCCCAGTACAAACCTATAATATTAAAGGTGGGTGACCCGCAAAATTTACCGAAGGGAAAGAAAACTACACACTTTATTATGTATTTTGATTAATTTATAGCTCAAATGCATCTGGATCCCCTACATCACGTCGTTTAAGCTACAGCCATGGGACCGCTGACCTCCCGTTGCTTCCCTACTCCATTGGACAAATGTTCAACAAAACTGCTGACGAGTATCCTGATAATGAGATGTATGTCTTCTACTCAGATAAAGAAAGGTTTACTTTCCGGGAGTTCCAAAATCAGGTACATAGTCATTCAGTAATATAAAGATATTAATATTCATGATGATGATGATTTATTAATCACCATACACTTCCAATGCATATCCCTATTCATAATTTTCCATTGGGTCAGTTAAATAATCGTGTATCGTAATCTTCTTCAGACAAAGAAAAATCAGAACGTTTCAGTAATCGTAATACTATGTAAATCTTTGCAATGGGGCTTAATTTTGAATAAGAAACATGGTAAGAAAATTGAACAGCTGGTTTCCATAGATGATGTGGTTGGCGAGGTCATCGGGAGCATTACTGTCTGGTGTTTGTGAATAAAAACCGTACATCTACAGGGTGACCCAATAAAACGTGAAAACTTGAACTTTTTTTGAAACTTACAGTGAATTTTTTTTCCACTTTTTTAATTTGATATCTGTGGATTTTATTGTATCATAAAGAATGTGAAATTGAGCATCTTGCCTGCAAAAAAAATCATTTTGGTTGAGTGGTTCTCAAGATGTGGTCCACTGAACAATATATCAGCAAAACAGACTTGTCCACGGAGCATAATTTTTCCTAGGCAATGAAATTCTCAATGCCCAAATCGAGCAGATCGTGTCCCCCCTGCACTGACACAAGACAGAAAAACTGGTAGGCCTATTTAGCACAACTGCATGCTAAGATTTCAGATTTGTAAAGCCCGGTTGCCAAACAATTTATGTGTACTTATCATTCAATCATGAAATACCCATGGACAATGCTATTTTGTTATGTAAATGATTGTAATGGACGCTCTATATATAATTTAAACACTAAATCCACAGTTCACAAACAAACCTACTCTATAGAAGCTGTATAAGGTTTTCACAAATGCGGAAATCAACTCTAGTCACCGACGCTAGTCACCTACGGCACTTCGCGCCTGTATGTGTAGTACATTCCTATTTATGCAAATAACCACAAATCTTTCGGCTATTTATAGCGCTCGATCGCGTTGCATTATAACACACAACTGAATGCAGTAAATCTTTGTGTACATCGTACATGTCATGCATACCATGCTTGATTGCGCCGCAATTGACCCTGCTGAGTCAAAACACAGTTCTGTGCATATAATTATGACAGCAATCAATACTCCCATTGCATTTCCAATTCAAACTTGGTTCCACAGCCGAAAAATAGCCATGCATATTTGCAATGGCAACGTATTAAACGTAAATGTAACTCTGCAAAGGTGAGACAGTGTGTTCAGAATTGACCAAAGTGACACCGACACAAATTGTACATCTCGCTAGTCAAATTATATCGCGCATAATCTACGATTATTTAGGGGTACACTTTGAACCCTAAAATTTCTAGGATTGACTCATAGCGCAACGTTACTAACACAAACAACATCACCACTCAGAAACGGAAAGTCCGATTTGAATTCTGTTTTCAGCTTCCGATAGCTGACACCATCCTGGATTTGGCCATTATCATTGCGCATATATTTCTGACCACCTGAGGTCTGAAAGGTCTCTCGAACGTCATGAACTCATTGCCGTATTCCCGAAATCTTCCCAAGCTGTATCATAAAAATATGACGTCACCATGCCGTTAATGAACGGCGCTAATGAATCATTGGAACCAGTTGCGATGAAGTTTGATCGTGCAGTTCAACACAACATTGTTTAGAAGAAATCCAATTTTATTTTCTGAAACACCTTAAACAAACACACAAGTCAATTACTAATGGTTGTCCATAAATAAGTTTATGAAACGTCCAATCGAAATCCTTGTCACCATTCCAGTGCAAAACTACCTTCAGTCAATGCTCTTGTCCCGAGATTATTTTTAGAGTAAAAGATCTCTTTAGGTGTCCAAAAAGTGGGGACTCTTCGACAGACTTGGAAGTACTTTTAGCTCCTATTTAAAAAGTACAAGATGCATGTTTATTGTCCGGACATCAAGTGTTAATTTCTGATTCATTCCTCCTTTTATATTAAGTCTATACGTTTTGTGTTTGTTTGTCTGTGGTTTTTTTTCCCTTTTTAAATTTCAGACACACTTTTTGCAGCGGGCTTACTGCACTTGGGACTACAGAGAGGTGACATGTTTGCAGTTTGGGGAAACTCACATAAAGAATATTGGCCTTACTAGCATCTTGTGCACAAATTGGGCTCTTTTGTAAGTATCGATGTCTGAGTTAGTGTCCATTTTTGACACACACACAAAGAGGTCTATACTTTGAAATTTTTTCATTACGCCTCTCCTTGTAATGGAATTGAGCACGTTTTAATTCCACAGATAGTCACCTGAAAAATACACGGTTATTTTTATATACGCCCCCCGCTACTCGTAGTGGTTTGCGCACTTTGACTATTCCATTGGTACCAGACCAGTGCTGGTTTATGGGCTTGCTCGGTGTGACACCTATCATGTATATTTGTATACATCTCTTTTGGTTAAGACCTGCCTGTGCAACATCTTTCCGTCTGAGGATCGGAAATACCCTGAATGATTCGTCATTGAGGTTTAGCCGTGAAACTCTTTGAGTAACGGTTTCCCCTTTTCCAGAGACTAAACAGTTGATTTCTTTTATTTATCTATATATAGGATATATACGATATATAAATTTAAATTACAAAGTAATAGTCGTAACCCCAGAGATCGTAAGTGAGGGTAGTACCGTGAAACTCAGAGTAACGGATGCCCCTTTGCCAGAGGTCTATAACTTTGTAATTTATTTTACGCTTTCTCCTTGGTAATGGGATTGAGCCCTCGTAATTCCAAAATATCACCTGTAAAATAATACTGTTTACTATGATGTTCGTGTTTTATATATATATTATATAATAGTATAATATATATCTCTCTCTCTCTCTCTCCTCTCTCTCTCTACTTTCTCTCTTTCTCTCTAGCTCTCTTCTCTCTCTCCGTCCCTCCCGGGTGAGTCAAAAAAACTTGACCCTGATTATTTCCGCCATTTTTGATTTATTAACGATGTATATCTAACGTATGTTGGTTATATCTGAAAGCATCGTTCAGTAATCTTAATTTGCGGCAAATACATGCACATCATTAGGTATAAACCGAGCCTACAGTCGTTTGAATAAAGTATCGGTTCTGCGCGCTGTCCCCCACGGATTCCACATTAAAATGACGGCGTTCAGCGAAGAAATCAGTGTCCAGAGGAAATCAGGCTGCAGAATTACTGTGAATAAATGGACGCCGTTTGTAACCCCACAAAATGTCGTCACAATTTTACCATAGATGCCCCAAATTTTTCTACGTCCTCATCACTCAATAACAATAATTTGAAAAATAAAGTAACTTGATACATAATCAGTTTCTGGATGACTTGAATGAATCATACCATATGCAGGAACCGACATCGGTGAAAACCGTTTGAGGTTTAAAGTATTGTCCTATATTTGTTAGACCACAATATGGCCAATATCTGAAAAAAGGGTTTCAAATAAACATACAATTATCACTGACTTGTACACCTTTAAAGACCACTTTATTGACATAAACAATGTTTATTAGAACATCGACTTTACCCTTATTATCATGTTTTGGGGAATCATTGTTAGTTTGGCTGCCGTGCATTCAAATGGAATCAGTGGATAGGGGCCAAAGCTGCGACCTGCATCAAAGACTCTATCTCGCCTATACTTAACCGATTTGGACCATAGTATGGTTCCATTGAATAGATGAACGAAAAGGGTTCTAGGTTACGCCCTAGCGACGAAAGTACGAATTTTTTGCACAGATCGATCGGGGATAAATACCTTACTTACTGCCGGGTATGGCAAATTGAAAAGTTTGCAACATTACCCGTTGAAAATTTTTGTGACGTGATTGGCCCAATTCCCCGCATAAGAAGTTTGGCAGAATTCCATCAGTCGTAAAACGGGAAAGCCATGGAAGGATATTCCTAATTGGTTTTGGAGCACCGCTTTTTTATGGATATTGCAGCCGGTACCGAACGCAGCGAATGGAGTGAATTTGTTACTATGTTTCACCGTCGTGCTGCTATACCCAGGCCTATTCGCCGTGTTTTTAACAGATTAAAGGTGATATTAGATCAAGATTCGGCTTTTTATGGACCTATTGTTATAATGCAATAACACTTTCATGTATTTCAGTATGATTTTTAGTGACCTATTTAAGGCCCAAATAGAATGCCTCATGTCCGGATTTGCTAGGGAAAAAAAGACAAAGATCGTGTCATTGTGTAAAATATAAATAAGTGTAAATACCAATTTTTGGCCATGTATTTTGCATACAACGGGGGAGGGTGTTTAATTGTAGTAGGTAACGCCTCTTCTGATGATCATAACCTTCCCAAAAAGACCTCTTAGTGGGGGATTGGACCTCCGTTTTATCTCCTAGTCTACATTTATATATCCTAAATTTTGGTTTCTTTTTGGTATCAATTAGAAATTTCTATAGGAAACTGTTCCAGTTTCTCAACTATAGCACCTCTAATTTGTAAAGGTAGTTTATCATTTAACCTCGAGGGTAAGGGTGCATAGGCTTTTTTTCTTTTCTTTGTTCAATGAAAAATAATTGAATCTAAATTTTTTGGCGATTACGGTAATTTTAGCAGTCATTAGTGCAGAGAGTTTGTGTGTAAACGTTTCACTGGTGGGCATTTTATTTTAAAAACTTATGAATCCTTAATGTTTAATGGCGCATCCCTAAGTTGGCACTCATTAAATGCAGAAGGCAAATATTAATAAGTGTGTACACTGCACCCTTAGATATTCAGGGTGTTTTTTTTTTACCTTGGATAAAAAACTGTATGGATTACAAAAGCAAACGAGGGCATACACTCCCCTTTAGGTCATTAATCATTCTGGAAAATTTGCATATTAATGTGATGTATTTATAGGATTCTGATTGGCCATATTTTGTACAATCTTTTTCTAAAAATTTATAGTGGGTTTGTGTACTTAAAAAGGTACATATTTTTGTGATCCACCATCCGTCCATTGGCACCCTACTTAACCTAAGAGTTAATTTTTATATCTGAACCGTTAGCCTGAAGCAAAACGTGTACCTATTTTAATGCTATTTTGTAGTTTGTAAATAGACAGAAAGTACGGCAAGGGCCCATCGGCCATTGGAACAATTGCTTATAAAACACAAAACGCAAGATCAGAATCAACTAAAGTTTGGAACAGCTATTCCAAGGGATCCTAGTGAACCCCGTGAATAAAAAGAGATGTGCTGTACTCATGAAATGTACCTTAAAAATAATATACATCTATTCCAATTGTTTTTTTTGTTTTTCAAAGTAGCGGTTCTTTTTCTATGTTGCTTATTTTATAACGACAATAAATTTATTAGAGCCAATTTTTGCTAAGATTTTTCCATGTTTTTAATTTCAGAAATTTTACACGAAATGCAGCCCCCAAACAGATTGGTATCATTGAAAAGCTTGTTTTTTTCCTGCTTAGGTATACTTTTTTTAACCCTATCATGCACTGAATGCAAGCAGATCGGGAAAGCTCCTTCCTGTCAAAATTCCGTTTTTGAATGGAATGTAATTCTGCTTTTCAAAACAAAATATTAAAAGGAGGGATTTAGGCCATACTTTCCATGACGACCTGATTGCTTCCTCGAAACAGTTAATTTCCAGGTCTGCCTGCATATGAACATCAGTATAGACCTACTTTAAAATTGAAGTTGCTTGTGCGGATCGTCCTTAAGGAAAGCTACATTTTGTTCATTCTTTTTGTGTAATATTACATGACATAGTCCAGTCTCAAAACTTCAAGGGATTATAATATGCCTGACCTGATTAATGCTCTATAAGTCCCATATGAAGTCTTGAACTAGAGCCTAATTCTGGCAATATTTACACAGGAATACTCTCGGTTTAGCTATCGTAGAAAGGGCCTGCATTGTTTTCTCAATGTCGTCCTGAAATTTTAGCATCAAACCCATATCTTAGTTTTTGTTTGATACAATATGTGTTGGCGAGGTGTTTGCAAGTGTCAAGTTCTCATGATCAAGAAGAAAACATGAGACACAAATCGGAACAGCACCTTTAAAAATGAAAGACCAAATCTAGGGGTTTGACAATCTAGAAGGCTACTCAGCACTGAAAGAAATATGAAAAGAATTTTTCTTTAACTCTGCTGTAATACTGCTTTTGAGAAATGTGATGTTTAATATTTTCTACTAGCCAAATCTATTAATTACTGCAGATGTAAACTCTCATAAAGCTCAGTGGTACTGTAAGCCAAACAAGTATATTAACTTTAGCAAACAAAAAAAACCAATTTTTAATTATAACAGCAGAATTAAAGAAATTCTTTAATATTTCTTTCAGTGGCTGAGTTACGTCCCTTTCTGATGTCAATCCCTCAAAATAAACTTCATACCCAAGTATTCCACCTAACACAGACATTGTTTCTTCTATAAATGTTTTATTCACGTATCTGAAAAAAAGTGTCTCTACTTGTCCTGACCAACTAATCCTTTTAGTAATTTGAAAACCACGTAAAAAATCTTAAACTAACAGTTCCAAAAGACCATTACGCTCTTTAAGATCCATGTTGTGCATATTTGGAATGCTTCCAGGAACACTGAATAACTCGAATACCCTGTCCCCTTTAGGTAATCAAAATATAGTATTTCATTCGTGTATACAAAAAGCAAAGTATGCTTTTCTCTAGGAATGGCTTACTGTGAGTTACGCAGGTCCAAACTTAGTTGTTGGTTTTCTATTATACTTCTTTGTCCAATAAAACCTTTGAACATTCTTGGTATAGGTTCCTATCACCACTCATGTGCAATATTTAAATACAAATGTATCTAAACAAGATTAGTTACCAGCAGTTTCTTAGCTCAAAATATGCACAATGGGGGTAAAATTGGGTAACTCTTCAAGCAGTGGCATGTAAAAAAATTAACCAATTTTTGAACATTTTATTTAGACTACGAATAAGAGTACACGGGACCTCGAAATATTCCAAGTCATGAAGTGTTCTACCAGCATAAAATAATACAAATCAATCTACAATTTGCTTTCACATGTTTGAGTAATGGCGCTAGTTTGCCGCTGGTTCATAACTGTTTGTGGAACTGTAAACAATTAATATGGAAGGATTTCCCCGGAATTTTTGTATCTCATAATTATGAATTATAAATTTTATGCATCTATGAGATAAAAGGCCTTCTCATGTAGGTGTGTGCTTTGTTTTTCGAGCGCGGATAATATGAAACAATTTTTTAATTGCTCCGAATATTGCGAAACCTTTTTCCTCTGATCCTGCTATCCATTTACACTGCTACAGGCTATTGTATACGGAAATGCTTCCACCCTCGGCTTCTACCGTGATGCGAGGACGCCCACATAAAAAAGTTCATCACTTTGAAGTTCCTTTTACTCAGCCCGCCCCTACATACGCCGGTGTGGGGAAGATTTAACTTTAAAACTTTTGGCACAATACTAATTCCTTTCGACTTCCATATGCAGTCAACCGACGAGAAACCTCATTTCCATTCAAAGTCTCATTGTTTGTAATACTTTTTGGCAATGCAAGGTTCAAATTTCCAATAGACTGCAGGAAAAATCTGAAAACGGTTTCGGAGCATAGGCCCCTACCCCATTTTTAACATTGTTTTTCTGGATTTCAACAGTAAGTTTGTTTGTCTTTGGTTTTTTTTCAGTTTGATTGACAGATAAAATAAATCACCGTTGTTACCTGACCGATCGATCGTCCCTATAGCCGCTGTGTGATACCATTGGAAGCTAAGAAGTAATAAACTTACCTTGTGTTGGATCATCCTTGACCTCATCTTCTTTTCTCCGCCTCTTCTCTTCCCCCTATCATCGGTTTTTTTGTTCCAGAACTTTTGTGTATCAAATTTCGCCTTGAATTTGGCAATTGCCGGTATCGGTAATTTCATGGGTACAATTCTGTGCGCGTGATCATTACTGAGTATTGTGCAAAGGTCAACAGAGTCGAGAATTATGCTAAGTTTACAAACCTCGGATTCCAGTGCCACCTTGCCAATGCCCTCAAAACAAATTAAACTTCCATCTTTGAGCACATTTTAAAATGAGGCACCATGAGTCGTACCTGAAAGATTTCAACGGAGTGTCTAGCAGTGAGTACACATGAAAAACTCAAAAGAAAGACAAATTTTTCAGTGCCCCTCGCGAGGATCGCTGGCAAGTCCGTCGCCAGCTGATTGCCGAGTATCCAGATCGATTTAATTACAACGCTTATTGGCTGATGACTGAAATCGGCGTCATCTCACCATCGAACACCGGAAAGTGAACTGCTTAGCCGACATATTTATAGCAATGTTTTATCTTTTTCTCGTACATGTGCAACTTCTGCAATTGACATCCCCAACAAATGTTAATTATATGTTTTTAAAAAAATTATGGTGGAAAATTTTTTTACTTCCCCCGATGTGCGTAGCCCACAATACAAATTATTCGGACATCCGGTTGGGTCTAATTGGAATTATCTTTGCAGCAAAATTAAGATAATGAAATAGAACTTTCCCGTTAAAGACCACAAATATGTTAGATAGTTTTTAATTAATTCAAATGGCGGGACCAATCAGGTCAAGTTTTTTTTTGACTCTACCCTGGTATATATACGCTACTACCTATTATAAACATATAAGGAGCTTGCGTGTCTCCATTGAAGACTTTTTCTGAAATTCTCCGTTTTTTCCATCGAAGTTATAACTTTGACGGAGGGGTGTTGGCAAGTATCTCGATTTTCTTCTTGAGCTCCACGATCTGATTTGGTGCAAATTTTCATTAGTATTGCCTTTTTTTTTCAAACTTAACATTTAGTCAATGTGCATGCTAGTCTTTCCCCATAACATGAGAGCAGAGAAATTAGGGGTCTTTCTTTGATAGTCACTGTGTGACAAAGGCTAAATCTACTCGATCCAATCTATCATTGGAGTTAATATAATAAGATTGTATAAGTCTGATACACTTTTTAATTTGGATTTCTCTTGACACCTTTCATTTCTCTCGAAATTTAGTACAACATATATGTATAGACCAGGGGTCCGTTCCCGAAAGTGGTCGTACGACAGTCGTAGCCTCTTTCCATCGTAACTTTTGCGTAATGTTCACACTTACAAATTTACTGCGTTCCCGAAACTTAGTATGCACTTAAGATTTTCTTCAAACTTACGAAAAATCCACGTCTGTCGTAACTAGCACGTACGCTTTTTCCACGACTGTTCAAGCGTTCCTGAAACTTCAATTAGTCGCAGGATTATCGTAAAGTTACGCGAATTTCTACGTCTACTCAGAGTTGACGTAGACTTGCCATATAACGATACAAGTTGATATCATGGACATTATGGACGAGCTAGTATTCGTGATTTTATTTGGAATAGGGGATGAGAGGCTGTGAGATGATTGTAGGAGATTATTCCAACCATTTTGAACATGTTCGAGATCCGGGGGTATCTCTTGTGTTTGGTTTTGGTGTGTGTGTGTGTGGGGGGGGGGTGTATGTGGTGGGGTGTATGTGTGTGTATGTGTTTTTGTTTCGCTCAGTGTCACCCAATGACCGATTTTCAAAACTAATTTTAAATAATTATGTCGGCCTATAATCTCTTGTAGAATTTTCTCATAATTTCAAAACAGATTCTTTTTTTAAAATAAAAATATGCCTCTTTTGTGTAATTCAACATCACATTTTTAGGGGCATGTCTCCAAAAGACCTCCGAGTTTTCAGCACATCACCGTTACTTCCAAAGTTGAGTGACCCCCTTCCCCCAAGTTGATTAGGAAGTGATTAATGAGTACAGCATGTCTAAATTGTGAAAACTTATATAAAAATGTAGGGTTATTTTCCATTTAAGTGAGGAATAGTACGTATTGTTTCTGTATTGTAGGCCTAGGATGAACACGCAACACGACATCGTTATTATGTAAGTTTAAAGGCACTGGTCAGATTTAAGGGTATTGAGAGAAAGTTCTCTTGTATAACTTTTACGTATTACTGACCTGCATTGACATTGTAAAGAAAAGTAAACGTATTAATTGTGAAGTGTTGTTTGCTAAAAAGGTTCAAATGCTTAAATTACCGTCTACAAGAATAACTGTTCTTGTGCATGCAGATACCGTATTGACACACAATGTTATATAATGAAAACGAAAATTAATAGGCGTATACCCTGTTGTGTCCTTTTGAAGATATACAAATATACGCAAGATGTCACCAAGAGTCTTAATTACGTGTTATGAAGAGTGGGATCATCAATTCCACATGAGTGATGAAATAGCTGTTAGAGTAAGAATCGGGTAACAGCTTGTAGCATCAAGGTTTACAGCCAGACAAAGTATAAACCCTATAACCCGTTTTGCTAAAAGTAAACAATAAAATAATTTTATGTAGGTTATCATGACCAACTTGACCCTCTAACAAGTAATATTTTTCATTGCTGAAAACAAAATCTTAAATCTGCAAATTTAGATACAAAAATATCAGGTGACGAATAAAAAAAATTATATACTTGATCCATATTTCAAGAACCATATATCTTTAATGCTGGGATTTGACCTACATGGCACATCATGTTATATAGGCCTATGTTATATTTATTGAGGAAAAACTTTACAATACCGAGCATGTGCCAAGCATGTTAGTATTTATTGCATCTTGCAGTAATTAAATTTAAAAATTATGGTAGCTGCATGTACATGTTAACACGATATTGAGTTTTAAATTATATTTTATAATAAAAAAATTCCGATTTAAAAAAAAAAGAAAATAAC